>OX246742.1:11042675-11152675 GCA_945910005.1 Isoperla grammatica | reverse complement strand
ATTTTGGTGCAAATCTGTGCGTTTTACAGCGGCCAACTGAACTAAAATTACTAAATTTCTGGCAACGATTTTCTCCCTAAGAAACGACAAAAGCTTCAAAGAACAACAATTGAACTGAATTGTTAATACTGCTTTCAGTTACGTTCCACACAACAGGATTGAAAGCTGACAAAAGTTTTAAAATTGTAACATGGATCGTTATTCTTCTAAAAAAAAAATTTATTTTTTGTTTGCGGCAATTTTTATGGTATTTTTTACAGTGCTTCTCTAATATGCTACACATTTAGGACCACTAAAGCTACATGCACGTAGTATAGTGAAAAATGACGACAATAGATAGGCCTTTTTAACGCTTTATTTGAAAGTTCCATATCTGCAATAAAATGGCATTTATTAATATATGATTGCGTGTTATAATAGCGTGTTATATTTGCCTGTGAAGGATTAAAATCGAATTTTGTACATTTTAAAATGTGTTATAGTGGTTTGCATCTGGTTGTTGTAGCATTAATACAAGTACTTAGACCGTAATCTACATAATGCATATTTGTATGCCCGGATACGTTCAATGATTTTCTAATTAGCGCATTTTCAGCAGAGAACTGTTTCATGAAATAATTTGAAAACCCATTGAGAAAACAACATTCAGATTTTAAAATTACAAAAAAGTTTTAAACGGATTTAAATAACATTTCGTAACACTATCAACGACATGTAGAGAAATAATCTTCTACAGTTGTAAGGTTGTAAGTAATTGTAAAGTACACTGCTATCTTGTAAAAAAACGATGTTTACTTTCACGGAATTTTTACTTTTATTATTTTTATTATTATTATTATTTTAATTATTATTTTTATTATTATTATTATACTTATTATTATTATTATTATTATTATTATTATTATTATTATTATTTTTATTATTATTATTATTATTATTATTATTATTATTATTATTATTATTATTATTATTATTATTATTATTATTATAATTATTATTATTATTATTATTATTATTATTATTATTATTATTATTATCATTTTTTTATTATTATTAATTTTATTTTTATGAGTTCTTTAATAGCATTGTTTTTATTAAAGTACCATTTAACCTTTCCGGTTGTATTTCGACTTTCAGTTGTCATCAACATTCACCCAGTGAGTTGTATTTTTTTTAACTTTAAGGAAGTCATTAAAAAAAATTATGCCTTTTAAAAGATTCTTTATAATTTTTTTAATTTCCACGAGCACGCTCATCTGTCAACGTGGAGCGTTTATCTAGTTAAAACTGATAAAACACAAACAGCAACGACAGCACTAGAATAGAGTGTTGCTAACTATGAGGGTAGTCCAAATAAATCTCACCTTGAGGTGTTTTCCATGTCCCATTGACCAACTCAACTCCAAGCCAAATGTGGTTACGATAGGTACAACCCACAAAAGAAGAAGAGTTTTTATAGAATGCCATTAAAAAGGCACGTCTCTTGGGAGAGTCGACCACAAACAGGGTGGCATTATCTTGTTGACAGTCGGCCTTTGCATCGATGTACGTCTTGGAGGATGTAGACTTCCACACGTATCCCACCTCCGTGACGTTCACGTACACATGGGGAATATCTGAACAGAAATAATGATGTTATTACGGTTATATATTGGCTAAGGCTGTTGAAATCCTAAGTTGAAATCGCTTTTACAGTTTCCTTAATTACCCACACAAACAAACTTGTAAATAAGATATGTTTAACGGGATATGATAAAAATATTCCAATATAAACGAGGTTTTTGGATCGCGCTAACTCTAAATATTACGTTTTACATTCATGACACCTGTAGCGAGCAAGATCAATGTTTCAAGGTTCATGTTCTACACGTTATGATTACATTCATGACACCGCCCTAACTGTAGCGAGCAAGATCAATGTTTCAAGGTTCATGTTCTACATGTTATGATTACATTCATGACACCGCCCTTACTGTAGCGAGCAAGATCAATGTTTCAAGGTTCATGTTCTTGACATGTTATGATTACATTCATTACACCGCCCTAACTGTAGCGAGCAAGATCAATGTTTCAAGGTTCATGTTCTTGACATGTTATGATTACATTCATTACACCGCCCTAACTGTAGCGAGCAAGATCAATGTTTCAAGGTTCATGTTCTTGACATGTTATGATTACATTCATGACACCGCCCTTACTGTAGCGAGCAAGATCAATGTTTCAAGGGTCTTGTTCTTGACATGTTATGATTACATTCATGACACCGCCCTTACTGTAGCGAGCAAGATCAATGTTTCAAGGCTCGTGTTCTTGACATGTTATGATTACATTCATTACACCGCCCTAACTGTAGCGAGCAAGATCAATGTTTCAAGGCTCGTGTTCTTGACATGTTATGATTACATTCATTACACCGCCCTTACTGTAGCGAGCAAGATCAATGTTTCAAGGTTCATGTTCTTGACATGTTATGATTACATTCATTACACCGCCCTTACTGTAGCGAGCAAGATCAATGTTTCAAGGCTCGTGTTCTTGACATGTTATGATTACATTCATTACACCGCCCTAACTGTAGCGAGCAAGATCAATGTTTCAAGGATCATGTTCTTGACATGTTATGATTACATTCATGACACCGCCCTAACTGTAGCGAGCAAGATCAATGTTTCAAGGATCATGTTCTTGACATGTTATGATTACATTCATTACACCGCCCTAACTGTAGCGAGCAAGATCAATGTTTCAAGGTTCATGTTCTTGACATGTTATGATTACATTCATGACACCGCCCTAACTGTAGCGAGCAAGATAAATTTTTCAAGGTTCATGTTCTTGACATGTTATGATTACATTCATTACACCGCCCTAACTGTAGCGAGCAAGATCAATGTTTCAAGGCTCGTGTTCTTGACATGTAATGATTACATTCATTACACCGCCCTTACTGTAGCGAGCAAGATCAATGTTTCAAGGTTCATGTTCTTGACATGTTATGATTACATTCATTACACCGCCCTAACTGTAGCGAGCAAGATCAATGTTTCAAGGCTCGTGTTCTTGACATGTTATGATAACATTCATGACACCGCCCTAACTGTAGCGAGCAAGATCAATGTTTCAAGGTTCATGTTCTTGACATGTTATGATAACATTCATGACACCGCCCTAACTGTAGCGAGCAAGATCAATGTTTCAAGGTTCATGTTCTTGAAATGTTATGATAACATTCATGACACCGCCCTAACTGTAGCGAGCAAGATCAATGTTTCAAGGATCATGTTCTTGACATGTTATGATAACATTCATTACACCGCCCTAACTGTAGCGAGCAAGATCAATGTTTCAAGGTTCATGTTCTTGACATGTTATGATAACATTCATGACACCGCCCTAACTGTAGCGAGCAAGATCAATGTTTCAAGGTTCATGTTCTTGACATGTTATGATTAAATTTATGACACCGCCCTAACTGTAGCGAGCAAGATCAATGTTTCAAGGTTCTTGTTCTTGACATGTAATGATAACATTCATGACACCACCCTAACTGTAGCGAGCAAGATCAATGTTTAAAGGATCATGTTCTTGACATGTTATGATTAAATTTATGACACCGCCCTAACTGTAGCAAGCAAGATCAATGTTTCAAGGTTCATGTTCTTGAAATATTATGATAACATTCATGACACCGCCCTAACTGTAGCGAGCAAGATCAATGTTTCAAGGGGCATGTTCTTGAAATATTATGATAACATTCATGACACCGCCCTAACTGTAGCGAGCAAGATCAATGTTTCAAGGTTCATGTTCTTGAAATATTATGATAGCATTCATGACACCGCCCTTACTGTAGCGAGCAAGATCAATGATTCAAGGTTCATGTTCTTGACATGTTATGATTACATTCATGACACCGCCCTTACTGTAGCGAGCAAGATCAATGATTCAAGGTTCATGTTCTTGACATGTTATGATTACATTCATGACACCGCCCTAACTGTAGCGAGCAAGATCAATGTTTCAAGGTGCATGTTCTTGACATGTTATGATTACATTCATGACACCGCCCTAACTGTAGCGAGCAAGATCAATGTTTCAAGGTTCATGTTCTTGACATGTTGTGATAACATTCATGACACCACCCTAACTGTAGCGAGCAAGATCAATGTTTCAAGGTTCATGTTCTTACATGTTATGATTACATTCATGACACCGCCCTAACTGTAGCGAGCAAGATCAATGTTTCAAAGTCATGTTCTTGACATGTTATGATTACATTCATGACACCGCCCTTACTATAGCGAGCAAGATCAATGTTTCAAAGTTCATGTTCTTGACATGTTATGATTACATTCATGACACCGCCCTAACTGTAGCGGGCAGGATCAATGTTTCAAGGTTCATGTTTTTGACATGTTATGATTACATTCATGACACCGCCCTTACTGTAGCGAGCAAGATCAATGTTTCAAGGTTCATGTTCTACATGTTATGATAACATTCATGAAAAGCCCTAACTGTAGCAAGCAAGATCAATGTTTCAAGGTTCATGTTCTACATGTTATGATAACATTCATGACACCGCCCTAACTGTAGCGAGCAAGATCAATGTTTCAAGGTTCATGTTCTTGACATGTTATGATTACATTCATGACACCGCCCTAACTGTAGCAAGCAAGATCAATGTTTCAAGGTTCATGTTCTACATGTTATGATAACATTCATGACACCGCCCTAACTGTAGCAAGCAAGATCAATGTTTCAAGGTTCATGTTCTACATGTTATGATAACATTCATGACACCGCCCTAACTGTAGCGAGCAAGATCAATGTTTCAAGGTTCATGTTCTTGACATGTTATGATTACATTCATGACACCGCCCTAACTGTAGCAAGCAAGATCAATGTTTCAAGGTTCATGTTCTACATGTTATGATTACATTCATGACACCGCCCTAACTGTAGCGAGCAAGATCAATGTTTCAAGGTTCATGTTCTTGACATGTTATGATAACATTCATGACACCGCTCTAACTGTAGCGAGCAAGATCAATGTTTCAAGGTTCATGATCTTGACATGTTATGATTACATTCATGACACCGCCCTAGCTGTAGCGAGCAAGATCAATGTTTTAGGGTTCATGTTCTTGTACTTGCAAGTACTTGTGTAATTGCACTCATTTGTACTGGTAAACATGCATACATGAGTATATAATATATCACTTGTTTGTACTGGTTAACACGCATACATGAGTATGAAATACAAAACACTTATTTGTACTGGTAAACATGCATACATGAGTATGTAATACAAAACACTTATTTGTACTGGTAAACATGCACACATGGGTATATAATATAATGCACTCATTTGTACTGGTAAACCTGCACACATAAGTATATAATATAAATCACTTGTTTGTACTGGTTAACACGCATACATGAGTATGTATTACAAAACACTTATTTGTACTGGTAAACATGCATACATGAGTATGTAATACAAAACACTTATTTGTACTGGTACACATGCACACATGAGTATATAATATAAAGCACTCATTTGTACTGGTAAACATGCATACATGAGTATGTTATACAAAACACTTATTTGTACTGGTAAACATGCATACATGAGTATGTAATACAAAACACTTATTTGTACTGGTAAACATGCATACATGAGTATGTAATACAAAACACTTATTTGTACTGGTAAACATGCACACATGAGTATATAATATAAAGCACTCATTTGTACTGGTAAACATGCATACATGAGTATGTTATACAAAACACTTATTTGTACTGGTAAACATGCATACATGAGTATGTAATACAAAACACTTATTTGTACTGGTAAACATGCATACATGAGTATGTAACAAAACACTTATTTGTACTGGTAAACATGCATACATGAGTATGTAATACAAAACACTTATTTGTACTGCTTAACATGCATACATGAGTATATAATATATAAAGCACTTGTTTGTACTGGTAAACATGCATAAATGAGTATGTCATACAAAGCGTTCATTTGTACTGGTAATCATGCATACATGAGTATGTGATACAAAACACTTATTTGTACTGGTTAACATGCATACATGAGTATATAATATAAAGCACTTGTTTGTACTGGTAAACATGCATAAATGAGTATGTCATACAAAGCGTTCATTTGTTCTGGTAAACATGCATACATGAGCATGTAATACAAAGGACTCATTTGTACTGGTAAACATGCATACATGAGTATATATAACAAGCACTTGTTTGTACTGGTTAACACGCATACATGAGCATGTAATACAAAGCACTCATTTGTACTGGTAAACATGCACACATGAGTATATAATAACAAGCACTTGTTTGTACTGGTTAACACGCATACATGAGCATGTAATACAAAGCACTCATTTGTACTGGTAAACATGCACACATGAGTATATAATAACAAGCACTTGTTTGTACTGGTTAACACGCATACATGAGTATGTAATACAAAGGACTCATTTGTACTGGTAAACATGCATACATGAGTATGTAATACAAAGGACTCATTTGTACTGGTAAACATGCATACATGAGTATGTAATACAAAGCACTCATTTGTACTGGTAAACTTGCATACATGAGTATGTAATACAAAGCACTCATTTGTACTGGTAAACATGCATACATGAGTATGTCATACAAAGCGTTCATTTGTTCGAGTTAACATGCATACATGAGTATGTAATACAAAGCACTTATTTGTACTGGTAAGGATGCATACATGAGCGTTCATTTGTACTGGTAAACATGCATACATGAGTATGTCATACAAAGCGTTCATTTGTACTAGTTAACATGCATACATGAGTATGTAATACAAAGCACTCATTTGTACTGGTAAACATGCATACATGAGCCCTCATTTGGACTGGTAAACATGCATACATGAGTATGTCATACAAAGCGTTCATTTGATCTGGTAAACATGCATACATGAGTATGTAATACAAAGCACTCATTTGTACTGGTAAACATGCATACATGAGTATGTCATACAAAGCGTTCATTTGTACTGGTTAACATGCATACATGAGGTATGTAATACAAAGCACTCATTTGTACTGGTAAACATGCATACATGAGCGTTCATTTGTACTGGTTAACATGCATACATGAGTATGTCATACAAAGCGTTCATTTGTACTGGTTAACATGCATACATGAGTTTGTAATACAAAGGACTCATTTTTACTGGTAAACATGCATACATGAGCACTCATTTGTACTGGTAAACATGCATACATGAGTATGTCATACAAAGCACTCATTTGTACTGGTTAACATGCATACATGAGTATGTAATACAAAGCACTCATTTGTACTGGTAAACTTGCATACATGAGTTTGTAATACAATGCACTTGTTTGTACTGGTAAACATGCATACATGAGTACGCAGTAATGTTGAGTTTTTTCTTTTCCACAATTTCTCGCATAATTAAAGAAGTGATGAAGTGATATCGCAATATAAAACATAGACCTTCGAACATGTATCTTGCACTTCTAAGGAAAAGTGTAGTGAATATAAAGCGTGGTATTGACGTTATATGCGCTGTCCAATGAATATTTTTCTCTAAACGAAGCATTGAAAAGAAATCAATGCCTGTCAATAGATACCTTAAACTCCAAAATTTTGCACATATTTGTAGAGATATTACAATACTTTACTATATTTTGTATTGTTGTGGCCATTTTGCAAGATGGCGACCAAACACCAGAAATAGAAAAATGGCCCCACGCTAAGTTTCATTGTTAACATACTACACTGCGTGGCAACCTAAGAAGCACCCTGCCATTGTGTTTAAAATACCTTCCCCTGCCAGTCACCTACCTCAAAGGGAGATGATGGTATTGTGGAGATCAAAAATGTCAATTCAGCAAAGCACTCACTTTCTCTGCTGGTACCAACAGCTACAAACCGCATAGGTCTTTGGACGTTTAGGTGACGGCTTCTTTAGTAAATATGTTCCACTCAGTGGTGAAAATGGGAATGGAATGAACCTAATATCATTGCCACTTACGATTAGCTGTGGGCAAAATCTACCCCTAGACCAGTACAACATTGTTTCGAGTAAATATTGGGACTTTTCTTTCACAGGGTCTACGAAGGGACAAACAATTCTGTTGACGAGCTTACAACAATTCTCGTTGAAGTGTTATAAAAAAAATGCGTCGTAAGTTTTCAAAGTGGGAACACTGAACAAAATGCTATTGGTGTTAAATTGCTACAACTTGGTAACACTCTAACGTTAAAGCAGAAACATAACTTAACAGCGATCTCTCCAATGTACCTGAAGCAGTTCTAAGGGATCTGAAGAATATATTATATGTATTTTCGATCATATAAGTAAAATATATTCCACCAACCCCAAAATAAGCACATATGGCCTCGGCGTGTGGCGCCTTTCAACTAAATCATTATAAAAACATACACATTCAAGTCAGTCAATAGTTCTTTGAACATTAACACCAGATGACACCAGTGTGTAGATTAATGAGGTGGGTTAATTAGGGAATTAGGTGTAGGCCTGCGTGTTAATTTTCCGTTCTAACCCCACATTAGCATAGAAATAAATACGTGCTCACCATTATTCGTAGCGTTCGTAGTCACATTTGCAGCTACAACTTCCTCTTCTTCTATAGTCTCATTCGTAGCTATGGGCGGTACGGTCACCGCGCTGTTCGAGCAACTCGTAGCATTGTTTGCAAGTGTACAGTTCGAAGTGACAATAGAAGTGTTAGTAACAGTTGTAGCAACAGTTGTTGAAATGTTAGTAACATTTGCTGTAGCTGGAGTGGTTACATTCACATTTGAATTGGCGGATGAATTTGCTGCCAAGTCAGCTATTTTCTTGGCCAAACGAGTAGTTGATGCGCTTACGTTGAGGCCGCTATTGCTGATTATCCTCCTCATTCGACCAAAACGTGCCATGCAGGGCGCTGTGATGTTTGGTGTTGGGCATTTCTGGAATATTACACCTGTGTTAGTGTTGATTATCATTTCGTAGTTTTAATTTATTTCATTTAAGTTATTTTAATTTGTAAATGTTACATTTTATGTGAGTTCATTTTTATTTGATGTGTTGTGTGTATATTATTTCATATTATTTTTATAAGTTGGTTTAACTTTTATTGTTATGTATTGACTTATTTTTTAAAAATTAGACCTATGTTATTAAATTATTTTTATTTTTTACGCGGAATGTTAAAATATGACAAATGAAGCTAAAACACTAAAATATTATCGCTTTGTAATAGTATCAATGGCCAACCTAAATGAACTATACAAAACCGTCACCATAACAGATTGTTTAAAATGTGTCTTATAGTTATAGTCCTCCGTAAACTTTCTACCAGAAAACACTGCATAGCAATCTAGGAAATAGAAAAAATTGTTTCTTTTTCTATTTGTTATTTTACTAGGAAAACGTTCTGTGTGACGCGTGGATAAGCTAGCGCGTTCATGTCTACGAACTTTCTGGCGAAAAGTTCTCAAAAGCTATCGTCATTGTTCAATGTAAGAGATAAAGATAAAAGTGTAAAAACTACAGTTAAAAACAATAAAAGAATGTGAATTGCAAAATGTTTTCAAATTTCCATAGCTTTTATATATCCCGACAAAGTTTGCAATTTGCAAAGCTAAGATTTACGTTGTCACTTCGTATAGTGTTTTCTACACTGTCCGCCACCGTTCAGTGATGATTTCAGACATTTTTCCTAGGGGGGGGGGCTGATACAAATCTGGAGTGTTGCTAAATTAGTAACTCATTTTATGGCTTTTTTTGACGCCGTGACAAAAGGCAGGGGTGGAGGGGGTTACGGTCTCTGTTGATGCCATCCTTTCAGTTTTCGAATATGAGGTGATGCCTATTTGCCATTCTTACCTTTACCTAACATCGTTTATAGAAAATAAAATGTTGCAACATTTATGTAGATGAGTTTTTCGTGGAAATCGATTTATTTCCTAGTGCTATACGAGGTGGAAAAATATACCTCATTTTCTTGTATTAATACAAGAAAATGAGGTATATATTTATATTTAAAAAAAATGCAAAATTTTGCATTTTGTTTGGCAAATTTACATTACTTCATGTGATTTTTTCAATCTGCTAGGGGGGGCATTTACACCTGCCGGGGAGGGTGGAGCCCCCCTCCCGGTATATGCCTGAAATCATCACTGCCACCGTTACAAACACTTATTGAGAGCAATAGAAAAGAAATGTAATTTCTGCCCTTAATACGTGTCAGATCTTGTTTAGGTTTTTATATTCGTTACCGGCTAAACATTTATTATAATAAAGCCACCTCACATTTTACCGTTACTGTGTTTCAGAAAGTATTTTCGAGTACCTTGTGTTACTTTGCCAAAACTTATCAGATCGCCATAATAGAACACATTCGTGACAAGAAAAATCTTTATAAAAATAAATATGACTATCTCACATTTTGGCACAACTTAGTTTCATCAAAGTATTTTCTAGTAAATTTGGTGTTACTTTGTAACTTTTCGAACGATTTTGTCACAAATCTATACACCTTCAATCCACATCGAGGCTTGTAAATGGTCCAAATTTCAAATTGATCGAATCTTCCGTTCGATCGCTATCAACAGACATTAAACAAACAAAAAACACACAAACAAACAAACAGAACGAGTGACATAAAAGGGTAATGGAGACGCTCACTTCGCTCGCTTTACATCGGAACAGCTGGGCCACGTGACGGCTACGGAATCAGTTTCGTCTCACGTCACCAAGCCTCAAGGTCGTCATTAGTAGAAACACAATTGAAGGAAGGGACAAGTGGAAAGAGGAATAATAAAATGTGTAGTGGGGTATAGGACAACTTCCCTTGTTGTCTCCTATTACGACTGGCAGAGTTACCTTAGGGCAAATCCTAACCTAGTTCCAGATAGGGAATGAAATCTGAAGCCATAGTCAACTTTGTTTAAAGCCAAATTATCTCAATATGAAACAATGTTGAAATGTTGAAGGTGACCATGTTTTAGAATGTGGAGTAAAGGAAAACTAACAAGAGTTCTTCAGCGCTCGCTCGCCGAGAATGCACGAGCGACGATCGTTGGCCGACTAGACTGAGCTTCGTATTCGCGCTCGTTAACGTAGATTGACGTGAATGCACGAGCGACGATCGTTGGCCGACTAGACTGAGCTTCGTATTCGCGCTCGTTAACGTAGATTGACGTGAATGCACGAGCGACGATCGTTGGCCGACTAGACTGAGCTTCGTATTCGCGCTCGTTAACGTAGATTGACGTGAATGCACGAGCGACGATCGTTGGCCGACTAGACTGAGCTTCGTATTCGCGCTCGTTAACGTAGATTGACGTGAATGCACGAGCGACGATCGTTGACCGACTAGACTGAGCTTCGTATTCGCGCTCGTTAACGAAGATTGACGTGAATGCACGAGCGACGATCGTTGGCCGACTAGACTGAGCTTCGTATTCGCGCTCGTTAACGTAGATTGACGTGAATGCACGAGCGACGATCGTTGGCCGACTAGACTGAGCTTCGTATTCGCGCTCGTTAACGAAGATTGACGTGAATGCACGAGCGACGATCGTTGGCCGACTAAACTGGGCGCGACCCTAACGCTAGACCTAGAAAAGAGGGTTCCTACTGTGGACAGCCCTTACATTCTTACCGGCTCCGGCCACGTGCGTGGAAGGGTTTCCTTATTATCTCTGCGGGAGGTGGCTAGGTTGACTGGGTAGCGACATCTGCTAATTTATATTTTATGGCACAGATCGTTTTTGTGTTTATTTGATTTCACTGAGCAATCATCACGTATATTATTATTTTAAGCTCTTGATTTTAAACTCGACAATAAAAGAATGAAGTCGCTACGACTATTTTGACGTGATAAGTGTATATGCAAGCATGAAAATACGGAACACACTTTAAAAGTCAAGAAGAGCCTATTAGCTCAGACAATCAGTATAGTGCACAAACGAATCTAGTGCATGTTAGTGTTAGATGCATATAATTACAGTAAACTTTTTGCGGGAAGCGAAACGTTGTTGAAGGGTTGACAATAGTTTATTTGTAAAGGTATTTTTTTTCATTGTAGAATAGAAAGTAGTTTTACTTTCAGGCAGCGCGGGTCCTGTTTTGAGTTGGCTCAAGAAGGAGATTCTAATTTGACATCTAACTATCAAATTGGTTAGGTCTACTAAACAAACTTAGATATAGGCGCATTCAAATAAGTAACTGCTCGGTATGATTTTCACCTGCGTAATTGTTCTTCAGTAGTCTGGTGTTGTGAACACTACAAATAATTGGTACCTATTAGTACAATCTTAAATGAACACAAACAATGGGTTTGAAAAATTACAAACTAATGTGATCGAAGGAAGTAAAGAATTTACTTAGCAAGTTGCATCCCCAATGGTAATAATAATAATCTTTCATAGGGACCTTGCTCAGGGAGTCAGGGACAGTTCATGAACGAAATATGTATTGTGTTGTGATATTTGAAGTACATAGTTGAGATCATGGCATGGAATGTCTGAGGGCGGGTAGACGAATGACGCAATCCCAGCTTTCGCCTTTAGACTGAGTAAAATATAAGGAAAAACTGCAGTCATGATCGTCGGTAGCGGGTATTGAACTGGCTTCGCTCCAGAATCAATTACTTATATTTTAACTAATACTGGAATTATGACAAACTTTTTGTCTGGATGGTCACACGTAATTCGTCTTCTTACAAAAATGTAGTGATATCCCAGTCCCTAGGATTATGCCTGAAGGATCCATTCGACATAATCTGTGCCCAAGTGATGTCGAAATTAGAATCATATTATAACACATTTGCTGTGGTTCATTCGGGATACAACGATACACACACAATGTGGAAGAAAGTCAGTGGATATTCACGTCGCAAAGGACGATGATAGTACGAAGAGAAAATGTAGGAACGTAAAGTAAAGTAAAAGATTACGAGAACTAGGAGCTTAGATTTTTTGATTATTAATTACGAAGCTATGTATTCCAACTACTAGGTCATGTGACGTCAGGGCATTGCCGCTTCTTACGATAGGCAGACTGCAGAGCTACCGTATGCAATTCGATTCAGGTGCCAAACGGGGGACAAAGTACACATGCAAGTCGTAAAGAGCTCTTCCAAGCCCTCTTCAAGCGGGCCGCTTGAATGGGAAGATGAATAATCTTCTCGTGTTTGTTTGTTTGTTTGTTTCAATTGCGAAGGCACACGCACGGCGAGTGGGTGACCTGAGTTATATTCCCAGTTGATAGTACATTTTAATAATAATTATTAATTAGTGATATTTTTTACCTCGATGTCATATTATGTTAGGCGTGGTGTTGCAACACGCATATACGCATAATAACAAAAACGTGTACAACAACATAACGTATAGATCTATTTTCTTGAAGTGCAAATATCGTCATAGAAACACTATACTCAAAAAAGTAATCATATTCATTTACAATAATTAGAAAGTCTGTTTCCATTAATAAAAGCTAAATACACAAATATCGAAATGGTGAAACACACTATTCATTGTGTATTAGTATGAGTAACAATAGACAGCGCATGGCAGGTAGCGGCAACCCTCCTATTATTCGACGGAACTCCGCGCGCTCGCTGCGAGAACACTTTATGAATAGACTTTCAAGTTTGTACAAAATAGCAGATTTTTCACAAAATTGTCGAATTTTCTGGTCTAGCGTTAGGGTCGCACCCAGTTTAGACTGAGCTTCGTATTCGCGCTCGTTAACGTAGATTGACGTGAATGCACGAGCGACGATCGTTGGCCGACTAGACTGAGCTTCGTATTCGCGCTCGTTAACGTAGATTGACGTGAATGCACGAGCGACGATCGTTGGCCGACTAGACTGAGCTTCGTATTCGCGCTCGTTAACGAAGATTGACGTGAATGCACGAGCGACGATCGTTGGCCGACTAGACTGAGCTTCGTATTCGCGCTCGTTAACGAAGATTGACGTGAATGCACGAGCGACGATCGTTGGCCGACTAGACTGAGCTTCGTATTCGCGCTCGTTAACGAAGATTGACGTGAATGCACGAGCGACGATCGTTGGCCGACTAGACTGAGCTTCGTATTCGCGCTCGTTAACAAAGATTGACGTGAATGCACGAGCGACGATCGTTGGCCGACTAGACTGAGCTTCGTATTCGCGCTCGTTAACGAAGATTGACGTGAATGCACGAGCGACGATCGTTGGCCGACTAGACTGAGCTTCGTATTCGCGCTCGTTAACGTAGATTGACGTGAATGCACGAGCGACGATCGTTGGCCGACTAGACTGAGCTTCGTATTCGCGCTCGTTAACGAAGATTGACGTGAATGCACGAGCGACGATCGTTGGCCGACTAGACTGAGCTTCGTATTCGCGCTCGTTAACGTAGATTGACGTGAATGCACGAGCGACGATCGTTGGCCGACTAGACTGAGCTTCATATTCGCGCTCTTTAACGTAGATTGACGTGAATGCACGAGCGACGATCGTTGGCCGACTAGACTGAGCTTCGTATTCGCGCTCATGTCCCGTCTCACACTGCAGGAACTTTCCTTATCACACTGCAGAAACTTTCCCCATCTGGGAAGTGTGGGAACACAACATGCTACAGTAGATGAAGTGGAATGAGATGTTATTTTAAACATGTTAATCTACTTTACTTGGGTTCAGTCATTAATTAGCCCTCACGCAAACAATATTCAGAACTCAACTGCCAGTGCAATGACGTCATGTTGGGCGCACTGGATTCTGTAAAGAAGTGTTTTAAAACTTAATTTATTAAGCCACTAAATGTGCGACCAAGATTAATTATAGACCTCAACGAAGTGAATTGATGATGTGAATTGACGCAGTGGGACCAAAATGAGACAATGCCTTTAATATCTAAAATATTATGTGTAGTCACTATGTTAATCACGAATAACAATAATTTGAAATTATTGGGGCAATGTCAATGGTTAGCTCATTTCGAACAACTCAATATTTCAAAGTTACCGAATATATAATAAAAACAGATAAATCTTTCTCCCACAACAATCCCACGCTATGAAATCTACAATTGTCACTTTAAGGAACGAAACACAAATTATACGTACAAAAGTGTTAACTTACGTTTATGAAAATAGCAGACAGGCATTTTGTTACATCATTGGCGCCCGAACGACACGGTTCTATCCTCCTCGGAATAGCTAAAACAGAAAAAATGTTTTACATTTTTTGGAGAACTTAAGTACTTCCTGACAGAGCATTTTATTTAATATGCTGATAAAGATATTTCATTTTCATAGTTGTTATAAAACTGTTAAAGGGGTTCTCACCCGCTACACCAAAAAAATATGTTTAACTAAGGCTAATTAGCTATGAAATGAGCGACTAAAAGACAAAAAATCGGGTTCACCATAACCCTGGAAAAAAATATCAAAGTTAGTGATTTTCGAGCTAGGTCCCATCGGCGAAAATCTCCCATAAGAAATAGCATTGGGACGACCTGTATGCCTTGGGACCTTGGAGGATTCTGCTCCAAACAAAAAATGATGTAATACTTTTCGCTGCGTCTTACTTTTCTGCGTATTTCGTATATTTTGGTTTTGTAATCGGAGCTTCCGTTCAGGTACAAAATAAAGATGTGTAATCGGGTGCTCCATTTCGTTTTGAGCGTTGCTGTGCGTTGCTGTGCACGTCGAGTCGGCGGGTGTCGACTGTCGAGTTGGTGTCAAGTAAGCCAAGCGAGAGAGAGAGAGAGAGAGAGAGAGAGAGAGAGAGTAGTATTGGGAGGGGAAATAGTCAATGCATGCACAATGAACGCGGTCTGCTATGCGGTGTCGAATGGAGTACACCAAGGCCGTCTAGATATATCGCTTCGAGTACACTCGCACCAAGAGCCGGCTGACACCAACAGTCGCCGCGGCAGTTTACCAGAAATTTCATTAATTAATAACAATTCACAGGTTTCAACTGACGAGTTGTAATGGTTCATTATCGATTGGTGTGGTGGAGTAGATCATATGGTAAAAAATAAATCTAGCGGGTGAGAACCCCTTTAAGGGAAATTGGTACCCCAAATAAAGTCTACTGTCTGCCCTCGGATATTCCTTCCCAACTATTCCAAACGCCCCAATACGTAGTCACTTGAAGAGGGGCCATTTTGTCCATGGGCAAATTACGTCGAAAAATTATTGTTATTATAATATTAATTATTCCCTGAAATGGATCAGACTAGCACAGTCTGGACACATTTGACACTCCCAATAAATGAACAAAAACTATTCATCCCTTAGAACTGGTTATTCTGGTTCCATTTCCGGGCGAACAAGCTGTAAGTATAAGACAGACATCTCCTCATCAGGGTCTTATCATAGGCTGAAGAATATAAGGCTGACGTTATAAAGACCTTATAAAGACCTTGACCTTAAGTATAACACAGACATCTCTACATCAGGGTCTTATCATAGACTGAAGAATATGAGGCTAACGTTATAAATACCTTTGCGAGTTCAATTCAATTTTATCCAATTACCTTATATTGTCATGAATATTGGTTATTCATGTTTGGGCCAGTACAGTGGACAAGATTTATAATCTTTAGTCAAGCTACACGCGCAAAGACGACCGGACACGACATCGACAAATTACACATGTTATGTCTCATGTTTCGCAAGGCATCGCGAGCACACTCAGCATGAGTGAGAGAGACAACGATATAGGTTACTCGGGTACAGAGCACGAAAACCGAAAATTCAGCAAGAATAAAAGGCGATGCGAGTAACTCGGTGACGAGACGGGAAGAGAGAGCTATCCAGGACGAGACATCGAGGGGTCGACGTGGTGTGTGGTTTGTGTGTGTGTGTGGGCGAGTACCGAGAAAAAGGAGGTCCTGTGGAAGACGCTGGAGGGGTCCTGGAAGCGGGGACTTCGTGCCCAGCAGCGGTCTGAATCGCGAGTTGTCCACTTCTGTAATTGTTTTAAAATGGAGACAACGGTAAGCAGACATAATTTTCTCTAACCCACGCATATGCCAGTCAGAACCATAACACGCGCTCGGTCTACTGTGTGTTGCATAATAAACAATGGTTGTCTTTTTGCCTGTATACGGTGAAGTGTCTCTCAAGAGAACCTAAATCACCCTCTGTTTTCCCACTCACTCCGATCCCGGCATGTACGGTATTGCAACTGGGATTGTTGCTACGTTTCCCCCATTGCTATGGTTATTTGGTTAATTTCAAAGTCCAAATTCATCCAGTTACAATATCGATTACATGACAATATTACAAATCAATATGAATTACAATACATTTGTTTTTACGTTGATCAATACCTACTGACAGAAGTTAGTCTTGTGAGTCAGTAGGTATACTATCTGGTGTGTGGAGTATTGAATAAAATAATATATTTAACTAAGTATTAACCTAAAAACTAGACTTTAACTATGCATTTAATTAAAAATTATAAATAACTTGTAAGATTTTGTGGGTTGACGAGACGATATTGAGGACTATGATTAATTCCTTAATATTTTAATTGATGCACTTTCAGTTTTTATTGCTTTCAATTTTATATTTCAATACTATTTTTAATGATAGGAATGTATATGTAGGGTATGTGTAAGCTGTTTAAATGTCGTTATGTATGTTTGTGTCTATTAGGTTGTAATTTAATGTTTGGATACTCACGTTTTCTGGCTGTGCAGGCATCCTGGGCGTCCTTGATAATAGGCGCCCAATCTCCGACTGCAAACTTGTCAAGCAGTTTGTTCAGAGCTTGTAAGTCCATGCTGTACTTTCCATTCGCAGGCTAAACATATTGAAAGTTTTTTTTTAGATAATTTTTGTTGAACAATCGATGACGTTATTTAGTGTTTTAGAGCAAAGGAAGAGTAGCTTTTCGTTAAAAACGGCAAACGTTTTAATTTTAGGAATGGACCTTGAAATCGAAAATCTCAATCTACAGCGGACTGCGGTTTGGTAAGCCCAACAGACTGAATGCTCGGAATGAGTCCAACATTATGATCAGTTTTTTTTTTTTATAAGTAATTTTAATCACAAATTACGGATTTAATAATCAAAATAACTACACTTCTGATAATATCCGACCCAAACAATCCCTCCTATATGAGGGTATGTGAACATAAAGCGGACCGGGCCGCCCTGGTTTCACTGTCATTGGTCGGTGAAATATCAGCCCCTCTCTCGCCTGGATTCGATAAAGACATCGTGATGACGATGGTGAGGTGATGGTGGTACGGGAAGATGATCCATGTTGATATGCGGATGGATTTATTGTTTATTGTGTATAACTACCTCTGAGTAGCATTCCCGGTGATTTTTGTACCACAAACTGGATATAAAATACGAAGTCTCCACTGATATATTACAATGATCTAGGATAGGTCTACCTCAATTGAGTCGCAATCATGGCCGCTGTGACGTCACGTGGGAACTATGAATTGAAGCATATTCTTTGTCATGCATTTAGCTATATAAAACACGTTTCGAAAATTTGTGGGTTGGAACATTATTGTTTAACACCATCATATCTCAAGAATACACTGCATTTGCTGCAATCATGTAACTTTGATCGCTAACGTTGAAATCGTTATTGTGTAGCCAATGAGAATCGATAATTCGAAGAAGTTCACAGAAACTAGTCAAAATCCAGCAAGCTGTGAGCAACATTGGCAGTCTTTTGTTTTTGTTGAAAGCCTGTCAAAATGTATCAAAATTTACAGTTTACTAAGTGAGCCATAGACTCACAGCACGTATTTATAACAAATACCTTACTAAAATAATACGGGAAGCTCCCGTCGATTTCTGGCGACAGCCTGGTCTGGCGGCTTGACGTAAGTACTTGGTGAATTATCGACGCGATGAAGTTCACTCGCTGTGCCGGCTTCTTTTATCGACTGAAATCCCGATACTGAGGCTGTGTCTCAAATCGATGTTTTTCGCGAGTCAACTAGCGTAACAGACTAATGAATAAAAACAATTGGTAATTGTTGTGTTAGTTGGCGAAGTAGGCAAGGCAGACCAAATATTCGAATTGAGATACGCCCTGATTCAGCACCTCTTTCTAGACCGATATGCGTGAAACGTTGTGTTTAGCTTTTTGAGTTTTTGAGTGTATACTAATGAAATACACCTCACATACGTCGCGCTTGGTAGTTAAGGTGAACCGGTACAAGTTCAAAATGTCGGAGAGCGAAAAAGTACGTAATTAGTTGACGCTAGCGGAGCGAGCGGCACAAACCTACTCGCACCGAGTCTCTTACTCGACTGGCCAGTTACTCGGCTGCCTGCTGATACCTCGGCTCGGCGGGGTGGGGGGGATGTTAGTGAGGTCACATTGCGTCATATATCAACAGCTGATAATGATTAAACAGTGTGCATTTTTGATAGCGGGCTGGAATGGCCTTATGTCAAAATATACACGTATTTTTAGCTTTAAATTAATATTCAGTGCAGGTCTAGGCCTAAATATCCCCTCCCCCTAAATGTCTAGACCTTCACAGCGTTAGCCCTACTCATATGTACACATAGCGGCAGCAGAATACTAGGCCCAGTATGTTTTAAAACAACACTGACCAACGTTTTCGGTCGATGGCATTTTGAGGTTATAAACAAAAACAAAAGACGATCACAGCATGGTCATTCAGAATGGAATATACTTTACTGGCAAAACTTTCAATGACTATTGATAAAACGTAAAGAATAAACAGTGCACATTTTAATATGTTGACTAAACCATACCCGATTACCAGAAAAACCTTCATTTAAATGTTGGTATTATAAGAGATTAACTACAAACTTTATGCAGGCGATATTATTCTATTTATTTTCACTCCACTTTGATTTGAATCGCGCGCGTTTGGTGAAGTCAAGCCGCCAGGTTCGCTGCAGAGCTGTGTCGCCATGCACTCAATGTTAAATGGGTCCAGTTTCCTGTATTAGTTTAGTAAAATATTTTTTTATAATAGGCCTCCGAAGTAGATTGTGGTACGCTCTAGCGGCGAAAAAGTGCCCTTTTGAGTGTGTAACTCCGAGGCTCCCGAGCATAAAGATGGGCTAGTTTACAGATAAAAAAAACTATGTGTTGTGCCGTAGAATGCTCTTATTCGTAAGCAAGAAATGAAACAATTCCCAAATATTCATTTCCAAATGAAAAAAAGCAAAAGAACAGAATACAACAGTGGATTTAAGCTGTTAAAAGAATCATACTTTACTCACTGTAGCAACACTTTGTTTACATTTTCTGGTCACGTCATTGCAGTGGCTGTATAGCCTAGTCCTAGCCAAAACACATTTTGTAAATAACTAGGAAAACGCTCTGTTTGACGCGTTGATAAGCGAGCGCGTCCATATCTACGAACTTTGTGGCGAAAAGATTTCAATGCTAATACAAACAACAATAAACAAAAATTCAAGAATGCGCATTGCAAAAATTTCTAATTTCCATAGCTATTATACTTCCCGACATTGTTGGGTGCAGTGCAATGTGCGTTGCTAAGAATTTTCGATGTCATGTTTTCGCCGCGGTCCGCCACCGTTACTAACAGTTATTGACAGCAATAGAAATGTAATTTCTGCCTCTAATACGTATCAAATCGCGTTTACATTAGTATATTCGTAACCAGACAAAAATTTACTACAAGATAGACACCTCGTATTTTGCGGTTACTGTGTTTCAGAAATATATTTTCGAGTAACTTTTGTGTAACTTTTTTTTTTTTTTTTTTTTCACTAATTCAGCTTTACTTATCACGTTCCCCGCGCTGTCGCGCATACACGTGTAATTCTCTCATCTTTCATTTCTATATCCATTTTTGCTATTTCTTTGAGCTTGGATATCCATTTGGAGAGTTATCCATTCTCTAGGTTTGTTCTCTTTCATCTTGCTATCTTCAGACTATATATTTAGTTCTCGGTTTCGTCGTCCTCATTGCCGTGTTGCTTATACCCAAGCCGTTGGTTTATGACTCAGCTTCCTATCTTCACCCTTCCTGGCTTTAGACTCAAATGCCTTCCTACTTCCAAAGGATATTCATTCTAAATCTTGCAAGAAAATTCTCTTCCGGTTTATGTCTTGCAGGAATTCCCTTCTGGTTTATGTTCTTTCACCAATTACTTGTAAAAGTTCTTCTACGATCCAGTGTAATATGTCTGCATTCCAGACGTTTCTTCATGGATCAGGTACCAAAATCAACTGTAGGCGATGGTGATACCACTTACGTCTGTAGGTTGATGTCTCTTTACGTCGGTATGTCGGTGTTGGTCGTACCAGTCTTGAAGATTCCTCATAAATATTGTAGTAGTGACTCTTCTGACTGATCTTGGAGTTAACTGGTCGTATCAAACTTGCTGATTCCGTGTATTGTTGAAGATGGCTCATCCGGCTGATCCTGGTGTTTTCTGGAACTTTGACTCGGGTTCTTCAATCTTCCTCAACCATCTTGTAGGCGAAGTCTCTTCTGGTATTTTTGATGATGGCTCATCTGGCTGATCCTGGTGTTTTCTGAAACTTCGACTCGGGTTCTTCAATCTTCCTCAACGGTCTTGTAGGCGAAATCTCTTCTGGTATTGTTGAAGACGGCTCATCTGGTTGATCCTGGTGTTTTCTTTTCAGCTCAGCTCTCTTCTTCATCTTCGACGTTTCTGTCCATTAAATTTCTTTTTACGTCTTCATGTTGATGAGGCATCAGATACCTCCTCTTCTACAGAGGTATCTTCTGAACTCCATTCCCCTTGAAGTGCTAGCGAGTTTACTCCAGGGTCTTCCTCATCCTCGCTCCCATTTGTATTTCTTCTCGCCCGTCTTTCCATTTCTGCCTTCCTGTTTTCATCTCGTAAGGACCAGACCTTTTTGGAGAACTCTTCTAATTTTCTGAAGTTCCCTTCTTCGTCAAGAAATATCTTCAAGTCTTCGCCTCTCTTCACATGTTCCAGGAGTTGCCCGATAGTTTCCGCTCGTAGTTCTTTATAGTCTTCGCAAGAGCATAAAATATGCCAAAGATCCTCCACTGCTCCGCATCTACATTTGTCCTCCGTCTCTAGCCCAAGCCTCACCAGGTTTGACAGGATTGGCCCATGTCCGGTAATACTGAAAGTTGTGGCCATTCCTGGGGCAAACCACTTCCAATCTCTTCTACTTCTAATATCAGGAATGAAATTGTATGTAGTTCTTCCGTTTGTTGAGCTATCCCAATCCTCTTGCCATAGATCCCAGAAGGCTTCTCGTAGTCTGTTGATCTCGGAGCGCAGAAATACCTTTTTGGCTTTACCAATTTCTTGAGTGATTCGGTTTTCGATCCCATGAAATGATATTATGTTGTTACGTCTTATGTTGTATGCAAATGCCCTTAGCGCAATTTCCATCGAAATGGGGAGCTTCCCAGCAATGACTGTGAGCGCTTCTGTCGAGACTGTTCTACAGCCGTTGGTTACCATTAAGAGTAGTTGTCTTTGTATACCGTTCATGGTTCTATTCATTCTTACCAATTGAAGTCTATGAATCCAGGCAGACGCTGCATAACTAATAATTGGGATAGCTATGGCTTCGTATAAAGCACTTAAAGTTCTGTAGTTTAGACCCCATTCCTGCCTGGATATACGCCTGATCATGCAAAAGACGGAGACAATTTTCTGCTTGAGGTATTGGACGTGCGGTAGAAAAGTCCTGCAGTCGTCCATGATAACACCAAGGTACTTGTAGATCCTTACCAATATTTATCTTTCTACCCTTAGTCTTGATGATAGGCATTCTGGTTATTGATAATTTGCCTTTTATCAGCATGCATTTGGTCTTGTCCTCAGAGATGTCCATTTTGTGTGTTTTATTCCAGGCTTCACACTTCCTTAGTACAGCATTTCCTCTATCTTCTAGTTCAACTCTGCTATTTCCTCGCACAATCACTACTTTATCATCCGCGTATGCGATTGTGGTTGTTCCTACAACGTTGTTGTCGATCGTATCTTCATCGAAGAGCATCGTCCAAGCTATGGGGCCCAGTACCGACCCTTGTGGGCAGCCTCTGTTTACTTCTCTTCCGGTTTTACAATACTTTGTTTTGATCTCGACTCGCCTATCACTGAAGTAGCTTCTAATCATCTCGTACATCTGTGTCGTGACCCTCAACAACCGGAATCTTCTTAGTATGCCGGGCCACCAGACGTTATCAAACGCCCCGCTGATATCAATAAAGATAAGCAGAACGTATTTCGAGTCGGAGTTTTCCACTTCCCGCAGAAGAAGAGAAATCGCGTCTTCCGTAGATTTACCGCTTCTAAAGCCAAATTGATTAGGGGCACATAGGTCGGAGGTGAGATACCTGTCATTAATCCGCTTAACCATTATCTTCTCATAATAGCTTCCCAAGCACTGGTAGGAGTGTTATTGGCCTGTAGCTCCCAACCCTGTTGTTCTCTTTATCCGGAGCCTTCTTCAAGATTTTTAAGGTCCCAATTTTCCAAATGCTAGGGAACACCCCTTCTTGTAGACATTTATTGAAGACCTTCCTGATGCACTCAGGGTACATTTCCCAAACTTTTTGAACCATCTCTTTTTCCAGGCTGTCCCATCCGGGTGCTTTTCCTTTCTTCATTTTATATATCGCTTCACCAATGTCCTGTAACGAGATTTCCTCTTCTTCCCCTTCCCCGATGTATTGCTCATTTTCAAGCCTGATTGCTCGTTGTATAGCCGTTTCCTCCTCTGTTACATCTAATGGAATCATCTTGTCTAAGAGCGCATTCATCGACTCTTCCCAATTTTCCGTTTCCTCTCCAGCTTTGTCAAGTACGGTGCTGAACAGGTCATCACCCCGAATCTTCCCTCTAGTAATTTTACTGACTATACCCCATGGGTCTTCATTGCCAGGGCCTTGGATTAGGTCTTTCCAGGACTGCTCTTTTCTCTTCTTGATCTCTAACTGATATTTCTTTCTTGCCTTCTGTTCTTCTCGTTTCGCCTCTTCGACTCTATCTGATCTTCCCCCCTATGGCATCTTCCTTCTTGCAGTATGCAGCTCCTTCCGCTTCTTCTTCACCGTTTTCCTTAAACTCGTGAGTTCTTCACACCACCATGGAACACATTTATTTCTTTTCTTCTTAGGTTTCATCGCTATACTCGTTGCTTCCATCATTGTCTTTGTTAGGTGGTTTACGCTCTCTATTGCTGTTGCCGGCAACGACAATTGCCAGCGCTGTAGCCTTCGAGTGATTTCTTCTGCAAACACATCCCATTTGGCCTTTTTAATGTTGTACCTCAATCCCGCATTTATATCCTCAGTTGGTGTCACCAATTTATCTTGAACATACTCAAAGGTTATTAATCTGTGGTCACTGGTACAACCATGTTCTCTGACAGTCCAATTTCTGACACTTGGGCCATTCGTTACTGTGATGTCGATATTCGACTCCCCGTTGTTAGTGCAAAAAGTGAAGAAGTCGCTAGGCTCATTGACAATCTGTAGATCTTCTGCTATGAGGACTTCTACCAGCCTTTCCCCTTTCTCATCATCGTTTTTGCTGTACCACATTCTCGATGCCGCATTGGAGTCGATGCCAATGATAAGGCACCTATTTTTCATACAAGTTGCAAGCCTTTCAAGTTCTTGTAGATACATGTCAAATTCCCCCGATGGTTGGAAGTACATGGATGCAAGGCAAATCTCCCCCGTGGGGCCGTTGATAATGCCACAAGTCATGTGCGTAGTGCAGAGAGCATTTACTCTTGTCACGGTAACTTCTCTATTCCTTACTACCACAGCCGTCCATCCATTCATCCGTCCTTCGGCTTCAATGATACGGTAGGAACCATATCCCTTGACCCTCTTTTTAAAATTGTATGATTCCTGTATTAGTGCTACATCAATGTTATATTCTTCCATGTAGGCTTTCACCTGATAAGCCACCACTCTCGAACGCTGCGCGTTTATTTGAACTACTCTTAGAAGATTCCTTCTGCTACCAGCCATACTCAATTTTGGTTCTAAGTGTCTCTAGCGCTCTCAGGTACTCGGGGCATGTTGGGTCTCGGTAGTTATGATTGTCATTCCTTCTTCTGGCGTTACAATTTATGCACTGTGGTGGTTCTCTACTTCTTGGGCAGGTTCCCCCGGTATGCCCATTTCTCCCACAATGCCTGCAGGTCACTTGCTTCTCTGTGCATGCCGACGCTATGTGGCCATATCCAAGACATTTAAAGCACCTGGTTGGGATCAGGAATTCTATCGCTTTATGGGATCTGTGCCCGATATAAACCCTACCAGTTCCTATTAGTCTCGCAAAAATCTTATGATGCAATTCCATGATGATGTTGTTTCCCTTATCATTGTCTTTGCTAGATTGCCTCTTCACTATGTTCACGTTTTGCTCGAAACTCTCAAACGTTCCTTCGTTTAAGTCGAAATTCCTGTCATATAGTTCTCTTTTTACTTCTTGATCGTTCATCTCTTTGGGACGTCAAAAATTAGCAATTTTGGGCGTTTCTTTTGTAAGCATTCCACCTTCAAACCCATGTCATGCAGTTTCTGGCTTTCTGTTATTTGCTTCAAATCAGTGTCATTGTCAACTTCAATGACTATGCCATGATCTCTAATAGTTCGTAGTTGCCTTATCCTTAGGTGTTTCAACTCTTCCTTGAGTGTTGAGGTAGCCAAATCTCTTATTGCCTCACTGGAAGGTTTATCCTCCTCTTCGCTTGTGGACTTAATGAAGATTGTTTTGAACTTCCGCCTCGTGTCCTCCTTTTCAGGACCTCTTCCGCTGTCCGATCTCTTAACACTTTGGTCCAGACCGACCACTTCTGCGAAAGTTCTAGGAACTTTTCCTATTTGCTCGGCAACTTCCTCAAGTTTCCCAGCTGAGTTCGTTTGCTCTTGACTCATTACATCTACTCTGTCTGTTAGATCTAATACCTTGGTCTTTAAATCCTCTTGATTCTCAGAGACCTTCCTTGTTAGGTCCTCAATCTTCTGGATGCTTCTGCTCGCTTTAGAAATCTCGAAAACCTCGCTCCTCAATTCCTCTCTTGTCTTATTTATGTTCTCGATTATACCTTCCAGGTTAAATCCCATCCTTTTATTCTCCTCCGTTAGGGCTCTCGCAATGATGTTTTCTCTTAGCATGTTTTGGACCGCCTCATCCATGTTTCTTATTAACTCATAACACGAGTTCTTGGTTATAAGGTTCATCCTAGTGTCACTTCTTATTGTTCCTTCCAACTCGTTTTTAATCCTTCTGAAAACCTGGACCGAGTCCTCCTCTTTAACCACCTTCTTTCTGCTTTTATCAACTCTCGCTTCGCCCTTTTCACTCCCTTTAACTGGTGTCCTAGGTGTTTTCCCAGATTTTCGGAAGCTATTCTCTTCTTCTGAGCTCTTTTCCGATTCAGTTCCAGTTAGATTTGCAGAGTCGTCATCTATCCATGTTCCTCTTCCCTTCTCCTCGTCCCTTTTTGTATGTTTGTCTGTCATTATGAATCCCACGAGTATTTGTGAAAGCGTGTCCACCCAAACAGAGCACATTATCTGGGCAAGGCATTTCTATCCCCCCGGGGGCGCCAGATACCCGGGGTATCTAGACACAGTAGACACTGTGTAACTTTGCCAATATTTATCAGATCGCCATAACATGAACATATTCGTGATCGAAAAAAGCTTTAAAAAAATATGGCTATCTCACATTTTGCCGCCATTATGTTTCAGAAAAATATTTTGCAGTAACTATGGTGTAACTTTGTAACTTTTCAAACGATTTTGCCTCAAAACTATACACCTTCAATCCACATCGAGGCTTGTAGATGGTCCAAATTTCAAGTTGATCGGAGTTTCCGTTCGACCACTATCGACGGACATTAAAAAAAAAAAAAAAAAAAAAACAGAACGAAGTGCCATAAGAGTCAAGTGGAAACGCTCGCTTAATTAGTAGACACATGTATTTTCAAGTAAACTTTGTAAAAATACAAGATTACATATTGCTAAAGAATTTAGCCCTATATTCCCGATCTTGGTTAACTTTTTTTAGGCCTACGCCCATGAACATTCATAACAGCTGTCAGAATTCCTACTTCATCTAGGCCAAATCTAGGCGTAGGTTTAGGCTAGCGATCAGTTTGTTAGCGGGAAGAAGTTTGACGTAGGCCTACATGATAGGCTAGTCCATCATACCATTGAGTTTGTTAACAAACTCAATGATCATACCTTCCAGTTCCACCACTATCAATATTGTCAAGGTGATCTCTCATAGATCTAGGCCTACTCGGCATGCATTATGAATTCATAATAGTTACATCTACATTGATCTGAGAGGACTTTGTGATTGACTGCCTGTCTTTGGATTTGAAGTAGGCCTAGGCTCGGTTGATACACGGAAATATTAGCCTTAACCAAATCCTAAACCCTACAGTAACTATTATCCGCGTGGTTTCGTAAATGAACGGTGCGAGTTTTAACACTTTTTACTGCCAGACAAAACTCGCCCTCTTATCTTGCATTGTCCGTCTTTAAATCTATAGTCTGCAAAATCTATTAGGCCAACGTTTTTTCTATCGTAAAGTAACTTCCCACTACTTAAACGCAAACAAGGTAATGTTAATATTCGAGAATCCACAACTGCTGACAGCTCTGGATTACATGCATTTAAATAGGCAAAGTTTTCGCGCGGTTTCAAATTACACACTCGTTAGGACGCGACTTTGCCGGTAAGAGAAAAACGGTGGCGCTGCCATCGGCTATGTAGGAGGCCTATAATATTCCACTGCGTTCTAGAGATAGTCCGTCTTACTTTAGTTTTGTGAAATAAAGTCGCCGGCGTTTCCGCCATTTCTTGGTATCGAAAGCTGTTAATGGCTGGGTGCCCGTGATTGAGAGGCGCGCACGATTTTCGTGATGATGATAATAATGATATTTGGGGTTTACGTCCCATATTTTTTGTTCTATGGCTAGTCCCCCGCATCCCCGGAATGAGTGTTCAACGTTTAATAGCGTTACCGAGCTGTACATAATTGCATTTAAGAGCTACGATCGTTCAAACGTACATTTTTTAACGATGTCGATCGTTATCTACTAAAGTTACATGATCGCAGTGCTGGATATCGGAAATCTGAGTAAGCAGCGTGCTGTTGTTTGGTAAGCCCTACAAATTGAATAATAAATAGGTAACAACTATGGAGGCCAATATGAATTGGTGGCGTTTTATAAGTAGTTTGTAATGCGTGTAAAGTTTGTTCTTACTATAGGATCAGATACTAATTTCTTTATGTAATTTTATTATAAAAATTACGGGACTAAACTGAAAAAATTGCATTCAAGTTGTGGCTCAGTTTTAGTTGACCAAACACGTACATCCTTCAACGCGCCTCTGAGAAGCATTCCCGGTGATGTTTGTACCACAAACTGGATATAAAATACGAAGTCTCCACTGCTATGTTGCAGCTTGTGTGAAAGCAGGAACTAGCTTAGTGGAGTTCTAATCCCGGATCACGTAGCCTTCAATATGGTAGTGCAACATGTACTTTGTGACCAGCACTACAAACGTTCGATGTCGTTGAAAACAGAACGTTTGGACGACCGTAGCTCTTAAATGCAATAAAGTACAGCTCGGTAAAGCTTTTAAACGTTGAATACTCATCCCGGGGATGACAACTAGCCATAGTTGCAAAAATATGGGACGTTAACGCCAAATATCATTATTATCATCATCACGAAAAACGTGCGCGCCTCTCGATCACGGGCAACCAGCCATTAACAGCTATCGATACAAAAAATGGCGGAAATGCCGGTGTTTAAACGACTTTATTTCACAAAACTATAGGAGGACGGACTATACCTTTGGAGTTTAGACCTATCTCTAGATCACAGTGAAATATTATAATTAATACATGCTGTTTGATATATTTTGACAGGCTTTCAATAAAAACAAAAGACTGCCAATGTTGCTCACAGCTTGCTGGGTTTTGACTAGTTCCTGTGAACTTCTTTGAATTCTCGACTACACAACAACGATACCAATCGCCATATTTCAGAAAAGATACATGCTGAGAAACAAGTTTGAAATCGTAATTTCCTCCAAAGACGTTTGTAATTAAGTTTTCTCCATCATGTTTCTCAGGACTACTCTAAATATGTGATATTTTTTCCGTATCTTCATCTGTTGGATAGATTTTTTTTAACTTGGCTCATTTTGTTACACACTAGACTACTCACTATCACTGCTCACCATTATCACTATTATTTTATTGTTACTATTTGTTAAGGATGGGAATATATTATCTGTGTTTTGTTTTTAACACCCCCTTTATTACAGCCAGTCATAACACATAATTCATTTGTTATACTCGCCGTACAAGATCTTCGGTAATGCTTCCGTCACGGGTGGGTGAGCGGCAGCCAACCAGCGACCGTGGCTAATTCAGATACCTGCTCGGGTTGGCCGAGACCGTAAACACGTCATTGATTGATGACGAAAGCATCACCGAGGTTGTTTTGCGAGACCTATAGCATATGCATGAGATTTTAATATATTTTTGTGAAAAATATAAATAATTAATCTACTAATTCAATATATCTCATAAATTAAAGAATGTCCTAATAATGATGATGAAATAGTAATTGATACTCGTATTGTTCAAATCCTCCCATAGAAAGCAAAGAGAAGGACTTACATTCTTTGTGGTTAATCCCTCAGTTGTGAAGGCGCACTCCATGACACACTGGAAAACACGTGCAATACCAATATTACCTATATGATTAAACATTGTTTTTAAAAAACAACAATCACAAATTTAGACTGTTGCAATACAATGTTGTCATTAAATGAGAAATATGTTTGTAAATCAGTCAATAAACATTTTTTTTTTTTTAGATTACCCTGAAGAAAACTTAAGCTGGTTGGTGCTGGTTGATGGTTATATTTTTGCATCGTGCAACAACAAATTTAATGTCAATTTTGGGCAGAACTCAGTTGTAAATGTAGTGCTTGCTTTGTTTGCTGGGCCTACTACTTGTTTGTTTCTGCCATGTGTGAAGAGCATGGGACTCATTTTGGTGTTAATACGTCTTTCTTACATTCAGATGGAGGACATTTTAGAAAACAGATTGACCTGTATAATTATAAGTAAGGATTTGATTGTTTCAAGTATGGTGTGTGGGTTTCCATAAACTCACGTGCATTTAGCTGTGTTCTTTTGAAGATCAGATTTTTATTATTTTAGAGTAATTCAACTGTCGATGTGATATAACATTAATGTAAATTGTTTAGGCCACTTCATTGAACACAGAACTCTCATAACACTTCATTAACTGATAATTAAAACATTAGTAACATACAATATTGCTTATTATCAGATTATCAACTTGATGCCCTTAGCGCCCAACACCTGTTGCGTCAGATCCGTTGCGCAGTGTGCGGTATCTCTGTCCGTCCAATCACAACTCACACTCATTCGACTTCGGTTGAGAGATGCCGGCTGTGACTGGAAGAACCGGAAAAACGGAAGCATGGCCCGGATCGGGCGCATATACCTGGTCTTCACTTGTACCTTAGTCTTATATACACAAAAGCTGGGATTTTACTCGCGGATTGCGCGGCGTGGCGTGGCGCGGATTCAGATTTCAGCCAATCAGAGTGCTCTATTCCCCGGCCGAGGATCCCGTGGATTTCTATCCGAGGATTGAAAATATTCAATATTTCAGCCGGCGAACTCCACGCTCGGCTTGACGTCACTTTGAATGACCAATAAAAAATTGGGATTACGACAACAAACAAATGACTGAAGACTTTGCCGAAAGATTATTGTTGGCTGTCGAAAAGAGAGAAATCGTGTATAATATATTCCACAAACACTATAAAAGTAATGTTTTGCGTGTTCAAGCGTGGAAGGACGTGGCGAAACATTGTAACAACACAGGTAAGCAAAACGCCTAGGTCTAGGCTAGGCCTAGGGCCCTAGGCCTAGGCCACAGATAGCGCATCGTGCAATCTGCAAGGGAAATGGCTGGCGAGGAGAATCCGCGCCACGCCATGCCACGCCGCGCCAAGCACATCCTCGACTGAAATCGCAGCTTTAAGGTAATTACAAACTAAGTTTGTCATGTGCGTCTTCACGTTACTGAAAATGTTCATTATGCAAGGCAGTGGACCGGAGGTTTAGTCCTATACAAGGCAGTGAAAAAGAACCGCCCATGCAAACATTTGCAAACATGACATTTATGGTTTGAGCTGGTAAGAGTAATGCTTTCATAGTCGGAGCCTTAACGAAATTATCGAGTACGATGAACCTAAGAAGATATGAGAAATTACATTAATAATTACTTACAATGTGTGGCGTAGGCCTAGCCTCGATAACGTGGTTTGTAGGCCTAGGAGCCTGCTGTCATAATAGGGCGTAATCAGACATAAACTAATGCTATATATTCACAAGGAATAACGTGTAGATATAGGCCAAGCCTAGGATAGGCCTAGCCAATGTTTGTTAAAACTGATCTTGACCAGGCCTACCGGTAAGCATGAAAGTTTTGTTGGGATTGGGCTTGGGCCATATCTTTGGGTTTAAACTAACTTGGCCTAGTCTGTTAGGCCTATTCCCCTAGAGCAGATAGCCTAGCTCTAGCTAGGTCCAGAGCACTTTTGTTGGCATTGGCCTCCTAGGGCCTGGCCTTGGGACTGGGCTTATCTTGAATTTCGGCACGGGACCATATCGTTATTACAGCCTTAATTTCCTTTCTATCGATTTTTTTTTCGCGTGAGGGAATTTTGGAATTTTAAAGATGCAATGAAACTTAAACATGAAATGAAACTTGGAATCACCTTTTCCTGCCTACTGTCTTAATATTATTTTCTACTATAATATTAAGTAAATAACTAAAGATTTAATTTAATAATAAACTTTAATCTTGAGCTATTATTTAAAAACATGCTACTGCTTTATAACAATGAATTGAAAACAAAAGACAGTGTATTTACTTCTAAGCTTCTAAAAGGCAGTGTGATATAAAGGCAAGTTCCCACAGCCATGTGACATGTTCCTTTTTTTTTTTTTTTATGCCTCATATCGAACTGGGGCATTGATTATTCTGCCTCGACGTGTTCGATATGGCACTGACGTATTCTGGTCTTGAACTGGTGGTTCTGGATTTAAAAATTGTGAGTTATTTCCCATCGTCGTTCGCTGCGGAGCTTCAGGAGACCTCATAACGGTTGTTGTTTTCAGCGGAGAACTTGGGGTTGATCTAATTACTGGAGTTTCCTGAGGAGACCTGTGAGGTGAAACAATTCTCTCTCCTGATTGTTCGGTTTGCTGCGATATACTTGCTTTTGGTTCAGGTTCTGTGTCCGGGTCTGTGGTAGGTTTTATAGGAATGGGTTTAAGGTGAACCCTATTTCTTCTTATAGTTGATCCTTCTGAGGTACAAACACAGTAAGAACGAGGACTGTTGTCAAGTTCCAAAACTTTTCCTTGGATCCAATTTCGTGGAGATTCCTGAATCATGATTGGTTGATTAGGGGCCAATGCACTTGAAGGGTGTGTTTTGGTTTGATAGTGTTTTTGTGAAACTTGTTTCTTCTTTAGAAATATGGTTGTTTTGGATACGTCAAAATTCGGTTGCAGTAGTTTATTAGGAGTCGGTAGTAATGTTCTCAACCTTCTACCCATAAGGATTTCGCTTGGGGCTTGTATGCCTGGCTTAGGGGTTGCATTGTAATCCAAGACAGCCATAATAGGATCATTTCTTGATCTTTCTGCCTTGATCACCAATCCTTTAGCTATCCCTACTGCTCGCTCTACCATACCATTACTCGCTGGATACATCGGACTCGATGTTGTGTGTTTGATATCCCAATCTTTGAAGAAAGTTTGCATTGTTGCTGAGAGAAATGGTGGACCATTATCAGAAATCAGTTCTGATGGAATTCCGTGAGTTGCAAATATCAACTTTAATTCAGAGACAACTGTAGATGCTGTGGTTGACTTCAACTCTCGTATTTCTATAAACTTTGAAAAGTAATCTGTGAGAAGCATAAACTTTCTCTGTGCTATTTCACAAAAGTCAATACCAACTTTATCCCAGGGTCGTGTAGGAACATCGTGTTGTAGGAGAGGTTCCTTGGAATTACTTGATGAATAACTCAAACATGTTGGACAAGACAAAACCATCTGACGAATTTCAGAGGCCATGCCAGGCCAATATACTGCATGTTTAGCTTTTTCTTCACAAGAATTAACGCCTTGGTGCGCTTGATGAATGATTGATAACACATTCTTCCTTTGATTTTTCGGTATAACTAGCCTGGACCCTCGGAAAATCAAGCCTTCACTCTCATGTAGTTCATTTTTGCAGTGCCAATATGCATTTACTGCCGAATTGCAAGATTTAGGTTTTTTCTGGGGCCAACCAAGAGTTATATATTGCCCAATGATTTTGAGTTCTGCATCTTCTTTTGTGTCGTGGACAAATTCTTCAATCTTTTTGTCACTGACGCTTACCAGGGAGTGTACTGCAGACGCTTCACCGTGAAGAAAATCTGTATTAACATTAACAAATCGTTCAGTGAGAGGAGCCCGAGACAGAGTATCGGCTGTTTTCAACTGCTTTCCAGGGATATGAACTATCTTAGGATTATATCTCATAAATCGTACCAGAAGTCGTTGCAGTCTAGGTGACAATTGAGGGCACTGGGTCAAAAACAAGATAAGTCCACTTTTGGAAAAAAAAAAGTTATGGCTGGTGAAAATTTGTATTATAAGTAAGCTTTCATTTGGTGCAAAAACGAGATGAGTCCGGACTTGAATGGCTATGTTACATCTATTCCAATCCTAAAATAACCTCCATCGGTAGCAAAAATCAGACAAGTCCCTGGACTTGTCTGGTTTATGAGCCAAAACATTCAATCGAGATGGCGGTGCTTGCCAGCTGGGAACTGTCATTTCATGTGACATAAGAGGTTAGGTAGTCGTTGTTTGGTCGTTATGATGAACTCTTCTAAGAGAAAAAGTCAGAAAAAATCTATCTGAATTATTTTGCATTAAAATTTTGTTTGGGGCAAAAACAAGACAAGTCACATCAAATATAAAATTCATAATATGACTAATTATGACTATTTTTTTATTTTTTTTTCTTGATTTTACTTAAAAACACCCGTAGGTTTAAGTTATGCTTCATAAATCAGCAATTACATGAACAGATATATATGTTAGGAATTTTCAAACTTTGTTTTTCGATTTACTCAGAACTAACTTATGTGGACTTATCTAGTTTTTGCCCCAAGGCCCTCAATTTCTCTACTGGTTTCTCCACCAATCCTAACAAAGGTTTGTGGTCAGCCTGTACAGTATAGTCTCGACCATACAAGTAAAAGTGGAAATGTTCACTTCCCCATGCAATAGCAAGGAATTCTTTCTCTATTTGGCTATAATTCATTTGCGCAGGCGCAAGTGCAACTGACGCTTATGCCACAGGACGTTCATTTTGTAAAAGTACAGCTCCAAGACCGTACTGACTAGCATCAACTGATAGTGTAATTGGCAATTGTTTATTGTGAAAAGCCAATACTGGTGCTTTACTTATAAGGGTTTGCAAGGTCTCAAACATTTCTTGTTGTATTGGTGTCCACACATATTCATTTCCCTTTTTCAAAAGTTGTCGAAGGTAATATGTCTTCGATGCAAGATTTGGCACATAACGAGCTTAATAATTTATCATGCCTAAAAACCTTTGCAATTCTTCCTTATTTTGTGGAGGTTGCATTTTGGTGATTGCTTCTGTCTTTCGATCTTCAACTGCGACGCCATTTGATGTGATCTGATGACCTACAAACTTGACATTTTGTTCACTGAGCTGTAACTTTTCTTTGCAAAATTTGAAGTTCAATTCTCGTGCTCTCATTAACAACTTTGCTAATCTTGCATCATGTTCTTTTTGAGTTCGCCCGTACACTAGTAAATCATCCATATAGCTACAGACGCCCTCTTGACCATTTGTGAGGTTATGTATCTCTTTCTGTAGAATTTCGGGTGCACTATTCAATCCGAAGGGAAGGCGAGTAAAACGGTATCTACCTGTTGAGGTTGCAATAGTACAAAGCTTGTAACTTTCGTCATCAAGCGGAATTTGCCAAAATGCTGACGAAACGTCTAAAACCGTAAAAAACGTTGCTCCCTCTAGTTCCGAAAATATATCTGTAACTGTTGGCATAGGATAGTGTTCACGTTTTATGTACTTGTTCAATGGTCTGGGGTCCATGCATACTCTGATTTTACCATTAGGTTTAGAAACTAGCACTGTTGGATGCACCCAATCTGAGGGGCCATCTTCTTTCACAAGAATGCCTTCTTTTACCATACGTGCTATTTCTGCTTTTTCTTTGGACTTTAATGATAATGGTATCTAACGATGTGCTGCAATGGTAGGGATTGCATTGTCTGCAATATGTATCTTGTGTGTACTATGCAATTTTGCAACCCCTTCGAATACATCTGAAAATTCCTCCACTATCTGCTTGGCTGAAGGTATTTGTAAATCTATGGGTGTTGTAACTGTATGCAAACGTTTGACCAAGCCCATGTCTTCGCATGCAGCAATGCCTAAAATTGGCGGGGATATGTCGGCAATGTAGAAATCAATATTTATAACTGATTTTGAGCTTGATTTACATGGTAAAGTACATATACCTTCAAGCGGAATTTGATGCCCAGAGTAAGACGTAACACGGCTACTAGTCTTTCTGGTTGGTATGTTCTTCAGCTTCCGGAACTCTTTCAAAGGTATAATATTAACCTGGGAACCTGGATCTAGTTTGAATAAAACTTCTATGTCACCTACTGTTACCATCTGTGTCCATTTTCGACGAGAAGAGACTGCATCAACATTAAGTGACTCAATTGTGAAGTTCTCCTGACTTTGAGAATCGTAACTATCTTCTGACTGGTATACAGTGTGAATGTTTGACTTATTTTGCGCTCTACACATTCTAGCATAATGATGTTCTTTTTTACACTTACTACATACCTTTCCATAGGCTGGACATGAACCATACACATGGTTTGTACCACATCGGGAACATTTTCTAGGTCTTTTGTTTGGATTTTCAGTAGACATATTATCATTTTGTGACTTGTCATATACTGAAAGCTTAGACCTAGACTAAGGCTGGAATTCATAGTCGGCCCCTACACCTAGGGGCGCCCATTGTTACCAAGGTAACAATTGTTTCCATGTTATTTCCCATAAACAAAACAAATCCATAGCAACAATGGGTGCCCCTAGGTGTAGGGGCCGACTATGAATTCCAACCTTACTCTTGCTTTGTAGTGAGTGTGCAACTTCTATTCCAGCCTGTCTCTCCATCATGGTTTTGGCTTGTGACTTTGAACTGGCATCTGCCCGTAACAGATTCATTGCCTTAACCAAATTCATGTTTGGATCTTTTAATAGACGCTGTCGCATCGTTTCATCGTGAATCCCTATGATTAATCTATCTTTAATAAGAGAGTCCTTGAGATGCTCAAACTCACAATCTTTTGCTCTAGATTTTAATACTACAAGATATTGATCATATGTTTGTTCTGGATTTTGTATCTCTGTGAAAAACAAATGCCTCAAATATGTAAGGTTTTTAAAAGGTTCAAAGTGACGAGTTATTGCATCTAAAATGACCTTCGGAGTTAAATCATCATTTTCTTCAAATGTAAGTGAATTAAAGATATCAACTCCATCATCTCACATCATCTGTAACAGGTCTGCTCGCTGCTTCTTGATGGGCCTAGCATCCACATCAGCAGCTTCGAAATAAATTAGGTACCTTTGACGCCATCGGGACCAAGCCTCTGCTGGGTGTGGCCCTTCTTTGAAGTGTCCTGGTGGTTGATATTGAGCAGCCATTCTGTTGTAGATTCTTTTTACACTTCTGACACCATGTCTTAATATTATTTACTACTATAATATTAAGTAAATAACTAAAGATTTAATTTAATAATAAACTTTAATCTTGAGCTGTTAATTAACACACAAAACATGCTACTGCTTTATAACAATGCATTGAAAACAAAAGACAGTGTATTTACTTCTAAGCTTCTAAAAGGCAGTGTGATATAAAGGCAAGTTCCCACAGCCATGTGACACCTACCAGTAAGTTACAAACACAAACCTAATCTCAAAGAAAAGCAATATTGGCGGGACATACATTATTTTGCGCGGACAAACCAGGAGAAGGCTGTGTGCAAGGCTGTGTGACAGACAATTAAGACCCCCTTCCATGGTGATCTAAGACCACTGCCAACTAAGTCACTCGCGAGGCCGTCTTCACGTGATCTAAGTCTTTTCAAATCTAAGATCGGCGACTTAAGTATTAAGTGAAGATCGGGTGATACATGGGTTGGGCGCATACATGGGTTGGGCGCTGACATGGGTTGGGCGCTGATATGGGTTGGGCGCATACATGGGTTGGGCACATACATGGGTTGGGCGCTGACATAGGTTGGGCGCATACATGGGTCAGGCGCATACATGGGTAGGGCGCTTTAGACCCCAAAACAGTACAGTACAGTAGCGAGGTGCCATTAATATTGCATTGTTGGATACAGTGTCTATGTCGAGCAGTAAACTGTGTTTAGAAGAACAAGATTCATGCGAACACTTACGCTGCCGCTGACTTTAGTTGAACCATTCTTAGGTTTTGCTTTAAGACAATCTGAGAACGATTTGTCTGGGATTATGGTCGGAATGGCCGGGCAGCATTCTTGAAACACGTTGATCTAAACAATTCATTGAAATCAAATAAAATAACGAAATCAAACAACAAAGGATTGTGACAGCATTGCAGGAACATATGTTGATGCGCTATAGGCCGGACGCCGTAACAAAGAAGGTTGTGTCGTCACAACTAATTACTCTGGCCGGCGTAGTGATATGTGGACGTTTACGCAGTGCTCATCCGCGCACTATACCTGTCAAAGTGAAAATACACTGATCGGCAAGGCGGTGTTAGAAAATACTGGCTTTGGTAGGCTGTGACTTAAAAATACTAACATCAAGAAAGCTTTGACTTCTGTGTGTTGCTAGGATACTTGATGTATGTTTTGTCATTTGATGGTCTGTTGTCTTTATTGCCGTTTCGTGTTTGACAGAAGTTGAGTTCACTTGGGGGAAATATGGCGACGTTGTTTCTATAATATGTGAGGCCCGTGTTCGACTGTTTACCCTGTAATATTATTTATGACTAGGAAAACGCTCTGTTTGACGCATTGATAAGCGAGCGCGTCCATATCTACGAACGTTCTGGCGAAAAGATCTCAGAGCTAATAAAAACAACAATTAACAACAATTCAAGAATGCACATTGCAAAAATTTTTCTAATTCCCATAGCTATTATAATTCCCGATATTGTTGAATGCAGTGCCATGTGCGTTGCTAAGAATTTTCTTTGTCATGTTTTCGCCGCGGTCCGCCACCGTTACTAACAGTTATTGACAGCAATAGAAATGTAATTTCTGCCTCTAATACGTATCCGATCGCGTCTAAATTAGTATATTCGTGACCGGATGAAAATGTACTACAAGATAGCCACCTCACAGTTTGCTGTTACTGTTTTTCAGAAAAATATTTTCGAGTAACTTTTTGTAACTTTGCCAATATTGATTTGATAGCCATTAAATGAACATATTCGTGAACGGAAAAAGCTTTTAAAAAATATGGCTATCTCACATTTTGCCGCCATTTTGTTTCAGAAAAATATTTTGCAGTAACTATGGTGTAACTTTGTAACTTTTCAAACGATTTTGCCTCAAAACTATACACCTTCAATCCACATCGAGGCTTGTGGATGGTCCAAATTTCAAGTTGATCGGACTTTCCGTTCGACCGCTATCGACGGACATAAAAAAAAAAAAAAAAAAAAACAGAATGAAGTGCCGTTAAGAGTCTAGTACGGTACAAAAAAAAAAAAAAAAAAAAAAACAGAACGAAGTGCCATAAGAGTCTCGTGGAAACGCTCGCTTCGCTCGCTTAATAAATAAGATAATAAGAAACTAAAGTTTATTCTTGCATAATTTAACCGCAAACACATACCAAGAGAGAGAAAAATAGCATCTAAACCAGGGCCCATGTCCACCAACCTATGAAATAACAATATATGTTTACTTCTAGTAAGGCAATTGGGGAGTCTCATCAAAAATAAATATTCCTCAAATCACCTAAAAATGGAAGATCATTATCCAAAAATACGGGCGGTATAATTTTTATATCTGAGAAGCGTATATTTCCAATTCTATTAGCATTTTAAGTTTGAAATTTGGAACTTCTTGTTCCGTAATTGAAAAACGGCTCTTGACGTCATATGTCATGTAAACAACTGCCTCCTTGAAGTATTCTTAATAATATCAACGATATTAAGTTGGACATTTTACAATATCTAGGATGCAGTGACTTTACAACAATGCCTTTTATACCACTGTTTTCTTCAAAAAATACATTTTGATACAGTATTTACCAAAACGTGTTTAAAATAATGCAATTATTTAACATATTGTTGTTAATTAATGTTGAGCAGTGTTCATTTACTAACAAGAAATAAACGTTGGTTCAGTTAAAGTCTTATGAGAGCAATAATCTACTAAAGGGTGGGATTTCAGTACTATTTGTATGATATAAAATTATTGTTTACTGAGATATGACGTCAGAACCTTCTAATCACGAGCAAGATGGCGTAGGTCCGTTTCTGAGCGTTATTTGACAGCAATATCTTTGACATGCTGTTAAAGCGATGTTAATGCACCTTTCGAGCCGAGACCAATTAGTTTCCGTTTATTTTAACTTGAGGTAACCAGTAAGCAAATAAAAAAATGTGTGAGCCTTCCCTATTAGTAGTAGTCTACATTTAAGTTGGTATAACAAGGTGTGAGGTCACTTGCTATTACATTATCATTCATGTGACGAACTCCGTCGAGGACGGTCGCATCGAGGGCTGCGTGCGTGTATGTCGTGAGTTTTCAGGATAGAGAATACTTTGCTGTGTAGGGCTAGTGTTTTCTAGCTAGTTCTGAAAATGCCGCCTAAAGTAAAGAAAGTGACAAGTAATGGGAAAGTGATTGAAAACGAGGGTGAAAATAAGGTAAAACATAATGAAATACAAATATCTGCAGTCAACAATGTGAATATTGTGGGTATTGAAAGTGATGCCTATCAGGTACTTAAACGGGAGAATGTTATACTAAAAGAATTAGTGGCCGAAATGAAGTGTAGCAATCAGCTGCTAAAGGAGAAAGTTATTGTTCTGCAAGATAGGGTTCGTTGTTTAGCGGAAAGTAAAGCATCGGAAAGTGGAGCTACAATGACGTGTTCGGCGGAGGAGTCAGGCAAGTCTACAAGCAAGTTTATGTACAGTGACGTAGTGAACACATCTATCACTAACAGTGGAAAGTGTTCTAATAATAGTAAACAAACACTAAGCAAACACAACAACAATAGGTCAACGTTGATTGTCAAACCTAGGGATACGGATTGTAATGACAGCAGTGCTACGAAAAAAGTTATTAAGGATAGAATTAAACCTGAAGAGCTGCAAATTGGCGTTGCTATGATGAAACCGTTACGTGAAGGAGGGGTAATGATAGGGTGTGACAGTGTCGATTCTTTACAAAAGCTTCGCGAGACAGCACAGGAGATATTGGGGGAGGACTACATCGTGGAAGTTCCCAGGAAAGCGGACCCAAGAGTGATGATTTGTGGAGTTGATGAATACCTGCTGGACAATAGTGACGATTTTATAAAGATGATAATTAATCAAAATAGAATTGTCATAAGTGGTGAAGTGAGCATCAAGGTTGTTTACAGAAGTCGTGCCAATAAGTTTGGGTTAATAAATGTGGTATTAGAGGTTGATCGTTCGGTTCGAGACACTATGCTAGCTCAAGAAACATTGAAAGTGGAGTGGCGTAAGTGTGAAGTACAGGACTATGTGTTTAATAAAAGATGTTACAACTGTAAGGCTATGGTCACTTTATGAAACAATGTAGGAGTAGATTGGCATGTGGTTACTGTGGAGGACAGCATAAATACGTAAATTGTGCGAGTAACTCAACAACAGCGAGTTGTATTAATTGTGTGAAGGCAAACGAGCGATACAAATTGAAACTGAACAGTGAACATAGACCATGAAGCTGGTGACAATGTGTGTCCGTGTTATGAAAGGGTTCGTAACATTCAAACCCAAAGATACAACACAGATTTATAGCAATTACAGAAAGATAATGCAATATTGTATTTAAATTCGCAAGGCTTGACTTCAAATATGGATGAAATACAGTACGTGGTGTTTAATTTGAACCCTAGTGTAGTATGCGTCACTGAAACTCACATCACCACTGACGTGTATAGGAATGAGATAGAGATACGAGGGTACACACTTGAGCTGTGTGAATCACAAAGTAGACACACAGGTGGAATGGCAATATATGTCAAGGACGAATTGAAATATGAGGTAAATATGAAGTTCACTGTTGATGGTAACATGTGGTTATTAGGTTTAAAAATTAAAACATCAAGCTATAAATATGTACAATTGTATGATCTGTATCATTCACCAAATTCTTCACATAAAACATTTCTTGATTGTATTGAAAATTGGTTTGAAGAATTTGTATCTGGTGAAAATGTCATAATTGTAGGAGACTTTAACATTAATGTAGCCCAATACTCAACTTATTCTAACAGGCTGAATCAGTTAATACAACTTTCAGGATTGAAACAAGTAGTAGAGGAAAGTACACGAGTAACGGAAAACAGTAAAACGTTAATTGATTTAGTAATTACTAATGTAACTGAACTTAAAGTAAAAGTAATGCATGTTCCTAAAGTTACTGATCATGCTTTATTGAATATTTCAATGTTTGGTAGGGAACGATCTGGCTGGAAAAATAGAACTGGCAAAATATATGACAATAAATCTACTTCTGTTTTAACGAACCATTTGGCTGTGAGTAAACGCCCGATAATGGGCGAGAGTGACTATAATGATTTCAATGAACTTATGACTAAGCAAGATTGGTATTATGAAAAAGTAGATGTTAATGTAGTTGCTAATAATTTTGTTTGTAATATGGTCAAAGCCCTTGATGTGGTAGTTCCAATCAGAGTTAGCAAGATTAGGGACCGGTCTTATAGGTGCCCATGGTTCACGCAAGAAGTAGTAACATGTCGGATGCTACGGGATTCTAGTTACACGAAGGCTCAACTGTCAAATGATGTTGAGGATTGGAATGAATATAAGAAATTTCGTAATATGTTTGTTAGTAAATTAAGAGTTGAAAAGAGTCGATGGTTTGAAAAACAAATTGATGAAAATAAACACTGTCCAAATAAACTTTGGAAAACTCTTAAAGGAGTACTAGGTAATAAATATGTTAATACTACTACGCACAATGTTGTTTTTCCAAATGAAGACATTAAAGTTACTGAAGCGGAAAATTTTAATCGAATTTTTATCTCTAGTGTAAAGGAAATTGTTGAAGGTATCGAGGGAGAAGATTATGTTGCTGGCAATGGGAATGACAATTTGTAAACACAGCCCTATACGATTTTAAAAAGCTTAATCTCAAGGAATTACGGACAATTGTAATAGGGCTAAAGAACAAATCGGGTACAGACGAAGGTATATCGACGAAGTTACTCAAAAAATCATTTAGTGTATGTGGATATCCCTTGTTAAATTTAATAAATTTGACACTTTCTACGGGTAAATTTCCAAACATGTGGAAAACCTCAACTGTTATTCCAATACAGAAAGTAGCTACCCAAGCAGCAAAGAATCAGTGAGTATGTATGGATCATGTACGATTCATGTATGGTTTGCCATACGTACAGGCACGGGCCATGTATGGATACACCTACATGGATCGTGTATGAAAATGAGACAAATGCCATACAGAATCCATGTCTGTATTTTACTGGTGTGCCATACCAGATCCAAGTATGGTTTTCCTTGATTATTCCATACATGGTTTCTTTAAGGATTGACGTAACTAAACCATACCTGGTTTACGGTGTTCAAACCATGCATGGATCACGCATGTTTTTGCACGGACGAACTCATGGGCCATGTATGGATTGTGTCCGGTTCCCGCATGGTTTACCATGTATTTTAATCATGGACTCACATACATGGATCATGTATGGAAATGAGACAAATGCCATACAGAATCCATGTCTGTATTTTACTGGTGTGCCATACCAGATCCAAGTATGGTTTTCCTGGATTATTCCATACATGGTTTCTTTAAGGATTCACGTAACTAAACCATACCTGGTGGTTTACGTTGTTCAAACCATACATGGATCACGCATGTTTTTGCACGGACGAACTCATGGGCCATGTATGGATTGTGTCCGGTTCCCGCATGGTTTACCATGTATTTTAATCATGGACTCACATGCATGGATCATGTATGGAAATGAGACAAATGCCATACAGAATCCATGTCTGTATTTTACTGGTGTGCCATACCAGATCTCAGTATGTTATTCCTGGATTATTCCATACATGGTTTCTTTAAGGATTGACGTAACTAAACCATACCTGGTTTACGTTGTTCAAACCATACATGGATCACGCATGAGTTTGCACGGATGAACTCATGGGCCATGTATGGATTGTGTCCGGTTCCCGCGTGGTTTGCCATGTATTTTTTTTCATGACTACCATGCGTGGATCATGTACGATGTATGTATGGCTAGGTTAGGATACTCATACGTTTCATGTACGGGAACACATACACAATCCATGTCTGTTTTACATAGGCCAATCCACGGACGTTCCATGTATGGGAAGTACACAGATGCAATAAAAATGTGGAAAGTTGCGTTTTAAGTTGAAACTCCCAGCAGTCTGTTAGTGGCGCAACCTAGGAGGTAGTCATAGAACTAAACGTATTCATTCATTTAATTGATTACACGATTATTTACTTGCAAATCCTGAAACAACACTTTTTCAGAGCATAGTACAAGTATGCGTACAAGTTGATTAAGATTAGTTACATATACACAAATTAAATTTTTGCGCTCCCGGCTGGACTCGAACTGCATCCTCTCCGCCTCCTCCTGTGAACAGAGACCCCGTGCGTTTTACCGCACGGCTGTCTGAGCATGGTGTCTGCGAACGGTAAAATTCACATATAATCACATAGCACGCAGAAGAAGGTAGCCGTGCATAGGTTTTATGGAACCCCATTGGGTTTCGAGCCTGGGGTTGTTTGAATAAACCCTGACATTATAATACTAGGGGAAAGGGGAGAATTGGAAGGTGGTGTATTTAAATGAATGTGAGATATGTAAGATAATAAAAATGAATGCTAGAGTGGTAACTGCTAACTGGACACTGGTACATATATAATTTTCCTTAAAAGCACGTACACCGAAAAGTGATTTGACAAAAATGTTGTGTATGGTGTCAAGAACTGTACAACTTGTACATGATTTAAGTAGTTATGAATACCGTTGTGTTACTATGGGCTATATTTTGCTGTAATCAGCTAAAAATTGTGTGAATTCTTTTAGCCCACTCTCGGCTTGTCCGGAGGAGTGGGACAATTGTCTTAAATTTTGCGTTATAGTTTATTTTATTATTTATATAATTTGTTCATTTTATTATATATTTATATTCATACAGAACATACTAAATATAGGGGTTGGCAGAAAAAGAGAACAGCTCCGAACACAGGTTTAGTTAGTAAATTCTAACATTGGTCTCTACAAAAAATTAAATAAGACATTTCATCCTTCTCAATCACGCATCGCAGTTCTCTTGGCTGTTCAAACCCACACTGGTCACCAGTCCCATCAATGCATTCCTTCAAGTACTGACTTGAAAAACTTGGACACATCTTTTTAGCAGATGGTGCTATTAGGCCTATTCAACTTTATACAACCTTGTTTATTGCTCCGGGATGGGCTGTCAATACAATGAAGGTTGCGGCATTGGGTCACTCCGCAACGAATGGGGAAGGGACTAACAAAAAAGCGAGTCTTCCACTTGCCGCGCTCAAAAGAAAAATCTGTATGTTTGATATCTAGTAGTAGTGGAAATACGCATTGTCAGAGACGAAAACGAAAAACTTAAAAACTAACGTAAATATTCAAATTGGTTACTTCATTAGAACGCTCAATTAAATGTTCTATAACTTGAATACAATATTTGTCTACTTATAAGAAGTTAGGGGTCGACAAAGTCGCAAAATCCAGTAAAAACGTTAACTCCAAATAATAAAATTGTCTTTGTTTACTAAACAAAAGTACAAAAATCCATTAGTGACTGTTCGTAACATTAAATTCGTATCAGGACTCTTCTAAAGTTCATTTTTCACCAAATATAAATTATTGTGACGTTGCATGGATCAAAATAAACTTTCCGGTTTTCCGTGAGACAGTTGCGTGGTTTACTATTATTGTTCATTGTGGGCGTAGTAATCAAAATACATAAACATAGCATGAGACAATATCTACAGCTTATACTATGAAATGATGTATTTTATGCGCTATTTGGTCCGATGTTTGTTTCATTTCTACTATACTGTAAAAAACGTGATATAAGCTTCCTTCGAAATAGATTGATTTCGTAATTAATTCACGATTTGTGTTATTTTTCTCCATCTGATTACATTGAAAAGCATGTATTGTGAACTAGCGTTTCAAGAACTTTGACTAGATTTATTACATGTGTTCGTACCTTAGTAAATAGTGATGAAATACGATTATGTTCAATCATATGCATGTGATTACAATAGCAAAATTTATGAATACTTAAAAAAATTAAATTATTCGGGGTTTGCACCATAGAGACAAAAAAGACCCGGTGACTTGAGATGCACATTTACTTGTTTTAACTCACAGAATATTGCGTTTTCTACCTCAAGAGGAGTGCAGTAGTTCAAAACATAATTTTGGGGCGGCGTCCGGTCTGCAATATTACAAATCTGAACCTTCAACATTTACCTTGCTCGCTTCGTGAATGTAAAGCGCAATGTTGAGGGTATTAGTTGAGCTGTCCCCAAACATATTAGTTTTTAGTTTTTCACATGTTTAAAGCTTCTCTTCTCATGCTGGGATAAACAGCTGTAAGGTTAATAAGCTAATGTAGACAATTGCCGCAATAGGCGTTTCAAGCACACTTCATTACTGAATTTGGAATGTAAGCTGATCAACAAACTAGATGATAGACAGATGACAGACAGACAGACAGACAGATAATGGAAGTGCAATAATATGAAGAAAGAAAAAGTGTGCAGCTGTAACAGATGGGATGATTATATTGCCTTTATTTGTATGTTTTGTGGAGCGGTAGTACTGTACGTGGTACAGGTTTGACTTAGGCACTACACCTATTATTCATACATCTCATAACCAAATAACGACTGCTAATAAGCGACGTGCTGTCACGTGCATTCCGTTGTGGTAAGCAAATTAACACCAGAAAAATGCAACGGTGTAACTTCATCCCTTGTGGGTAGGCAACACGCAAGACATCGGTGCGTCCCTAGTTGTGTGGATGCAGGCGTTTTCTTACGTTGAGGTGCATAAGAGGGTAGGTTTGCAAAAGGCTCGGCACGACTACTTAGCTCTATATCTACACTGTACTTTGCTATTTCAGTAAATACGAGTAGTAGCTATGTATAAATGTTATATTAATTATCTAAGTTGATTTTGCAATCAATAATTCGGTGATAAATAATAAATAATATTATATTCTTCTAATTATGTTGATTACATAAAGACATAAACACAATAAACTAATAATAACAAGTACAGAATTTAATATAATTCATAACGTATGCATGTATCATCATCACTGAGAAGAAAATAGGGAACCGTTCAATAATAGTGTTTGAAAAGAGATAGGTTGTTATTTTTGTTCAGATAAAACATGTGTACACACTTAAATTTAGCGGCAAAATGGTTTACACACATAAGAATCTAACAAAATATAAATAATGATAATTTTCATTTTAAAGATATTTTGAATTATCACATAACTGCAGGGTGCGAATTGATGGCCTGACAGAGAGGGGGGATGCCCAAGTATAGTGTCTGCGCGGGCAGTGAGGGGTCTGGGGCCAAATCCCAGTCGCCGGGGGCAACATATTTTTAGATGTATTATTGCCCTCAAGATGGCCTTAGAAGCGATCTGATAGTTCATTGGTTTGGTTTATTAATAAAGAAGCACTTCCTGGCTAAGAATATATCTGTAAATTCACGCATTATTTATAAACGTTACGAAATAAAGTCACTTGATGTGATATGAGATGAGATGGGTATCCAGAGGTGAAGATTTAGTCATCCCTGGCGGGGATACCTTCCAGTAAAACAGAGCCATGGATGGAATTTACAGAGAGGGGAAATCCCCCCGTACCCAAATCAATTCACACCTTGCATAACTGTACTACATAGTACATGTAATTTACACGAGATACACAGTTTCCCTACTCATATTCATCGCGAAACTGGATGCAGGTTAAACGTCAGTCATAGGGATGGAAAAAGCGTCAGAATCCTTTAATTAGCCCAGTTAAAAAACGAAAATAAAATGTTAAACCCTAAATCACCCCCCCCCCCCCCCGCTCTCAGCAAACACGAAAAATATGATTTTTTCATTTGCTTACTGCTATAGTGTGAGTTATCCTGCAGTGTGTTTTGTGAGAATACTCATAGAGAAATAAGCCAGGACAACCAAAACACGCATCCTAGTATCACCGTGAATGGATAGCCGTACATGATTCAACAGGTAAAATGGTAATAAAACCATTAGGCTTATCATCACATAAGTAGCCAGATACGATTAAAGTACAATACATCCTTGCCTAACCATGACAAGGGCAGCCGTACACGATTCATGTACGTTTCATCTTTGACTCACCATGACATGGGCAGCCGAACACGATTCATGTCCGTTTCATCTTAGGCTCACCATGACATGGGTAGCCATACACGATTTATGTCCGTTTTATCTTAGGTTCACCATGACATGGGCAGCCGTACACGATTCATGTCCGTTTCATCTAAGGCTCACCATGACATGGGCAGCCAGATACGATTCATGTCCGTTTAATCTTAGGTTCACCATGACATGATCAGCCGTACACGATTCATGTCCGTTTCATCTCAGCTTCACCATGACATGGGCAGCCGTAAGCGATTCATGTCCATTTCATCTAAGGCTCACCATGACATGGGCAGCCAGATACGATTCATGTCCGTTTCATCTTAGGTTCACCATGACATGATCAGCCGTACACGATTCATGTCCGTTTCATCTCAGCTTCACCATGACATGGGCAGCCGTACACGATTCATGTCCATTTCATCTAAGGCTCACCATGACATGGGCAGCCAGATACGATTCATGTCCGTTTAATCTTAGGTTCACCATGACATGATCAGCCGTACACGATTCATGTCTGTTTCATCTCAGCTTCACCATGACATGGGCAGCCGTAAGCGATTCGTGTCCATTTCATCTAAGGCTCACCATGACATGGGCAGCCAGATACGATTCATGTCCGTTTTATCTTAGGTTCACCATGACATGATCAGCCGTACACGATTCATGTCCGTTTCATCTCAGCTTCACCATGACATGGGCAGCCGTACACGATTCATGTCCGTTTCATCTTAGGTTCGCCATGACATGGGCCGCCGTACACGATTCATGTCCGTTTCATCTTAGGCTCACCATGACCTGGGCAGCCAGATACGATTCATGTCCGTTTCATCTAAGGCTCACCATGACATGGGCAGCCGAACACGATTCATGTCCGTTTCATCTCAGGTTCACTATGACATGGGCAGCCGTACACGATTCATGTCCGTTTCATCTCAGGCTCACCATGACATGGGCAGCCGTACACGATTCATGTACGTTTCATCCTAGTATCACCATGACATGGGCAGCCGTACACGATTCATGTACGTTTCATCTTAGGCTCACCATGACATGGGCAGCCAAACACGATTCATGTACGTTTGATCCTAGTATCACCATGACATGGGCAGCCGTACACGATTCATGTACGTTTCATCTCAGGCTTACCATGACATGGAAAGCCGTAAACAATTCATGTCCGTTTTATCTAATGCTCACCATGACATGGGCAGCCAAACACGATTCATGTCCGTTTCATCTTAGGCTCACCATGACATGGGCAGCCAAACACGATTCATGTCCGTTTCATCTTAGGCTCACCATGACATGGGCAGCCGTACACGATTCATGTACGTTTGATCCTAGGCTCACCATGACATCGGCAGCCGTACACGATTCATGTCCGTTTCATCTTAGGCTCACCATGACATGGGCAGCCGTACACGATTCATGTCCGTTTCATCTTAGGCTCACCATGACATGGGCAGCCGTACACGATTCATGTACGTTTGATCCTAGGCTCACCATGACATCGGCAGCCGTACACGATTCATGTCCGTTTCATCTTAGGCTCACCATGACATGGGCAGCCGTACACGATTCATGTACGTTTGATCCTAGGCTCACCATGACTTCGGCAGCCGTACACGATTCATGTCCGTTTCATCTAAGGCTCACCATGACATGGGCAGCCAGACATGATTCATGTCCGTTTCATCTGAGGCTCACCATGACATCACCATGCCATGGGTAGCAAGACACGATTCATGTCCGTTTCATCTTAGGCTCACCATGACATGGGCAGCCAGACATGATTCATGTCCGTTTCATCTGAGGCTCACCATGACATCACCATGCCATGGGTAGCAAGACACGATTCATGTCCGTTTCATCTAAGGCTCACCATGACATGGGCAGCCAGACATGATTCATGTCCGTTTCATCTGAGGCTCACCATGACATCACCATGCCATGGGTAGCAAGACACGATTCATGTCCGTTTCATCTAAGGCTCACCATGACATGGGCAGCCAGACATGATTCATGTCCGTTTCATCTGAGGCTCACCATGACATCACCATGCCATGGGTAGCAAGTCACGATTCACGTCCCTTTAGTTTTAGGCTCACCAAGACATTGGCAGCCGAACACGATTCATGTCCGTTTTATCTAAGGCTCATCATGACATGGGCAGCCTTGCACGATTCATGTCCGTTTCATTTTAGGCTCACCATGACATGGGCAGCCTTACCCGATTCATGTCCGTTTCATTTTTGGCTCACCATGACATGGGCAGCCGAACACGATTCATGTCCGTTTCATCTAAGGCTCATCATGACATGGGCAGCCTTGCACGATTCATGTCCGTTTCATTTTAGGCTCACCATGACATGGGCAGCCTTACACGATTCATGTCCGTTTCATTTTTGGCTCACCATAACATGGCCTGCCCTATACGATTCATGTCCGTTTTATTTTAGGCTCACCTTGACATGGACAGCCGTACACGATTCATGTACGTTTCATCTTAGGCTCACCATGACATGGACAGCCTTACACGATTCATGTCCGTTTCATTTAAGGCTCACCATGACATGGACAGCCTAACACGATTCATGTTCACTTCATTATAGGCTCACCATGACATGGCCAGCCGTACACGATTCATGTACATTTCATCTTAGGCTCACCATGACATGGGCAGCCGTACACGATTCATTTCCGTTTCATTTTAGGCTCACCATGGCATGGGCAGCCGTTCACGATTCATGTCCGTTTCATCTTAAGCTCACCATTACATGGGCAGCCGTACACGATTCATGTCCGTTTCATTTTAGGCTCACCATGACATGGGCAGCCGTACACGATTCATGTCCGTTTCATCTTAGACTCACCATGACATGGGCAGCCGTACACGATTCATGTCCGTTTCATGTTAGGTTCACCATGACATGGGCAGCCGTACACGATTCATGTCCGTTTCATCTTAGGCTCACCATGACATGGGCAGCCGTACACGATTCATGTCCGTTTCATGTTCGGTTCACCATGACATGGGCAGCCGTACAGTATTCATGTCCGTTTCATGTTAGGTTCACCATGACATAGGCAGCCGTACACGATTCATGTTCGTTTCATCTTAGGCTCACCATGTTAGGGCAGCCGTACACGATTCATGTCCGTTTCATGTTCGGTTTACCATGACATGGGCAGCCGTACACGATTCATGTCCGTTACATGTTAGGTTCACCATGAAATGGGCAGCCGTACACGATTCATGTCCGTTTCATGTTAGGTTCACCATGACATGGGCAGCCGTACACGATTCATGTCCGTTTCATCTTAGGCTCACCATGACATGGGCAGCCGTACACGATTCATGTCCGTTACATGTTAGGTTCACCATGACATGGGCAGCCGTACACGATTCATGTCCGTTTCATGTTAGGTTCACCATGACATGGGCAGCCGTACACGATTCATGTCCGTTTCATCTTAGGCTCACCATGACATGGGCAGCCGTACACGATTTATGTCCGTTTCATGTTCGGTTCACCATGACATGGGCAGCCGTACAGTATTCATGTCCGTTTCATGTTAGGTTCACCATGACATAGGCAGCCGTACACGATTCATGTGCGTTTCATCTTAGGCTCACCATGACATGGGCAGCCGTACACGATTCATGTTCGTTTCATGTTCGGTTCACCATGACATGGGCAGCCGTACACGATTCATGTCCGTTACATGTTCGGTTCACCATGACATGGGCAGCCGTACACGATTCATGTCCGTTTCGTGTAGGTGCACCATGACATGGGCAGCCGTACACGATTCATGTCCGTTTCATGTTAGGTTCACCATGACATGGGCAGCCGTACACGATTCATGTCCGTTTCATCCTTGCCTTACCATGACATGGGCAGCCGTACACGATTCTTGTACGTTTCATCTCAGGCTCACCATGACATGGGCAGCCGTACACGATTCATGTCCGTTTCATGTTAGGTTTACCATGACATGGGCAGCCGTACACGATTTATGTCCGTTTCATGTTAGGTTCACCATGACATGGGCAGCCGTACACGATTCAGGTCCGTTTCATCCTAGGCTCACCATGACATGGGTGACCACACATGGTCCATGTATGTTTCGTCTAAGGTGTTATAGACATTATAAGAAACGTACATGGATCGTACATGGAACTTGCTTGGATATGTTGGTATGGCGTGCCATTGGTAATCCATGCTTGTTTCATGTATGGCTAAAAAATCTTTGCTGCTTGGGTAATGCCTTGAATGCCAACGAGTATAGGCCAATTAACATGTTACCTATTAATGAAAAGATAATCGAGCTAGCTGTACATTCACAAATAAGTAAATACTTGAATGTTAATAACATGTTATGCATTAATCAGTCTGGTTTTCGAGTAGGGCATTCGTGTGAAACCTCCCTCCAACTATTGATGTGCAAATGGAAGAAAGACTTGGACATAAATAAGTGTATAGTGGCTGTTTTTCTTGATTTGAAAAGAGCGTTCGAAACTGTGGACAGACAAATGTTGTTAAAGAAACTGGAAGGGTTTGGTATTAGGGGCAGAGTTTATTCTTGGTTCGAAAGTTATCTTTCAGATCGTAAGCAATTGACAAAATTCAGGAATGAAATATCTATGGAAAGTATGTGTGACTACGGGGTACCTCAAGGTTCTGTATTGGGACCCCTGCTGTTTTTGTTATATATCAATAACATGCATCATAGTGTAGACATAAATGAGGTATTTTTAAATTTGTTTGCTGACGATACTCTGCTGTCTTGCAGTGGATATAATATAGAGGAAGTATGCAATAGGGTTAACCATTGGTTGGGAATATTAGAAAATTGGTTGCGAATAAATAAACTTAAACTGAATGTTGCCAAAACTAAGTGTATGCTAATAACATCGTCATCGGCAATGAAGAATAAATACTTAAGTGAAAGTACCAAAACATTCTCCATTGTCATTGGTGAAGACAACGTCGAACTAGTGCATGAATTTAAGTACCTGGGAATATTAATAAATGAGCATTTAAATTTTAGTAGCCATGTCAAGGTTATCGCTAATAAAATTAGTAAGAAAGTTGGGTTTTTATTTCGAATTGGAAAGTTTTTATCGCCATGGAAAAGAGAGATTGTGTATAAATCTATAATTTCTCCACATTTTGAATATTGTGGTACTATTTTATGGGATATTGACAGAAAAGATATGGAGTTGTTACAGAAAATGCAAAATAGAGGAATGAGGGCAGTGTTAAGGTGTCACAAAAGAGTTCACATTTCCACAATGTTAGATATTTTAAAGTTTTTTAGTGTTAAACAAAGGATTGCATTCAATGTTTTAAAATATGTGGATAATTTGACCAATGGCAGATTGCCCAAGTATTTCCAGGACACGGTGACATACTTAAATGAGGTTCATAACTATGAAACAAGAGGCTCTAGTCAGATAAATATTTTAAGAGTGGGTAAAAGAGCAACCCAGAAATAAATTTTTTAACAGTGGTTTTAACCTGTATAATAATTTTATTGAGGCTGTAAAAAGGAAGAGTGATAAAATAACAATTAAAAGCGAGATGGTCGATTTTGTAAGACGCTTTGTGAAAGAGTAATGTATTTATATAATGATTGTATTGTAATCAGATCCTTGTTTGTAACACTGTATGCACGTATGTATGTATATTACTTATGTTGGACAAATAGCGAAAGCTAAATAAAGATACATTATTATTATTATTATTATTATCCGTGACGACAAAAACCTTCTTTGTTACGGCGTCCGGCCTATATGAAGAGATAATGCCAGCCTGCCGGTAATTAGGATCCATATTGAGTTGCTATATTGTTTTAAACTCCCTGGTTAATTGTTAATAACTTACCGTAGACATCTGTTTAGCTTTGGGTGCGGCAACCTGTACAATAAAACAATTTTATGAATTGGTTCTTCTATCCGAAATTAATCGAACACCGCATAAGGTGAGAGAAAATATGGTAAGTATACAATTCCGGGCATGTTCACACAAAACTACTAATTTAATTTGTGATTGAAATGTGTTTGTTTCGATAAATAAACAGTACCTATGATTGGTGTTTATCGACGTAATTTACCGCTAATCATGACATTGTTTGGCACTTGGTCACCTCTAACAAAAGCAGAGTTATTCTCTGGACCATTTCTATTCCGAAACCAAACGGGGTAGAAGATTGGAGGAAGAGGTAAAGAGAAGGACAACTTATTAAAGGAATAGTCAGGTGAAAAACTAAAAAAATCACCAATGAGTCATAAGTGCATAAAATTCAGTTATGTGTAAAATAAAATGTATATAGGTTGCTTCAATGCAAGAAAAAAAATAGTGACATTTAGCTATTCTACTAGGTTCCCTTCGCCAGCTCTACTGCATTTTTCTTCTAAAGTGTAGTACAGCCGTATCGGTTCTGAGCTCGCTAGCGCCTTCCCGATAGACAGAGCACTCATTGTGTAATACGAATCCAGCCACAACACTCGGCGACTGCGAAAAGTGCTGCTCAAAACAAATTGCAGCTTTTATAAACATCAAGTCACAAAAAAAGTAATTGCAGGGCATTTTGTAGAAGTACACGTTCAAACTAAAAAGCATGTTATCAGTAGAGAAACGATGCACGTTAAGGCTGTGCGAGTCGCGCGCGGAGACCAGCGATGCGCCAACACAACTTCGTGTTTACCATTTTTTGTTCGTGCTCCAAAGAAATGGTATGTGGCCGACGATATGATCATTCTTCAGAGTTTTTAATGCCCTTTCTTATGGATATTATAGTTTTTCGTTACATAAATCCATGTTTAACGTGTCGTCAGTTAAATTGTACGGTGTGTTCGGTCCATTTTAGTTTTTTGACAACAGGTTTAATATTTTTGAATGTACAGAGTTGCAAAACATAACAAATGTAGGCGAGTGAATTCTTCGCGCTATAACATGTTTTCTATGTTGATAACTTATTTAGTCTTTTTTAAAACGAGTGGCAACTGTTTGTGCGTAACTGTGCGTACCGGTGTGGAGAGTGTCTCCGCGCGGTGGCAGTTTCATGAAGCTCAACTCCGCGAGCGGAGCGGGAGACAAGATTCGAGCGAGAGGCATCACTGGCAGGTGGTGGAATGGCATGCCAGACGTAGGGGTAGGAAGGTGTGTCCTCGAGGCATAGACTAGTCTGTGCGAGGATGTTTTGTCATACCGCACAATAACAACAGACAGACTTCCTGGTCAACCCATCCATTCTATAACAGTTGTTTTGCAGACAGACCAAGATACGAACCGTATAAATAGGCTTGACACGGAACTAATTGGTACATAATTTTTTTGATCAGAAGTTGTTCAGTTCAGTGTGGTATATCTACATGCACATTAGAAACTCTACCACTGTCCGACACCCCTGATTAGCGTAATTAATTAAAATGTAAAAATTAATTAATGCTCATATTGATTATTTTTGAAGATTATTGGTTATTTATATTTTTACCACATCAAGCAATTAATTTTGTTATTTAAAAAATTACTTACATCAATATAAGTACTCCGGTAATCATTAATTAATTAATTATCAATAATTATAATAACAATTTCAATTAAATGCTTCCCGTGTAAAATTGGTACTATTGAATATTGTTTTGACAGTTTTAAATATAAGAATAATAACATACAAAACATGTGTAGAAACTTTACTGCAATCAAAATATTATTTATATGATAAATCAGCATAAATAATAATTAATTATCACGTTAATAACTGACATTTGTACAAATTTGAACATATGCAATATGTTATGCAATATGGTATCAAAAGATAGCTTCTGATACGTCGATTTTAATATTGGTACTCTCAGGGTCATTCGAACACATTTCCTAAGTTTTTATAGGGGGGCAGAAAGAATGGGAGGGGGGGGGGGGGATAAATGAAGAATATCTTCAAACGTATCAAACGAAAGCTGTTTACGTGGTTATTAGTAGTAATACTTAGAGTGATGAAATACGATATAGCCTACCCTAGTGTTGGGCTAATAGAGGGAGGGGGGGGGGGGGGGGGGGGCGGTAAACAGTGTTCTCATTTCCCAATTTTACGTCTGATTTTTTTACACTGATTTCACTTTTTAGAGATGGGGTCCGATTACTCTGATACAAAACTTCAGGCTCAAATATCAGAATTTAACAAAATGGGTACCTACTGTCATTACCACGTAGTTTTTTTTAACTAAATACCTAAGCAAAACAGTATAATGCAAAGATTGTGCCAGTGTAACCAAACGAAGTTTTAGTTGATGACTATTTGACGAATACAGTGATTGCATATATTATTACAACGGAATATTAACTCAACTTAATTCCTATGTAAACGAGATTGGTACGTTTCACTTCTTGTCAACCACGTACAAAAATTAAAGCCGCGAACGTTGATGGAGATACAATCGAAGTTGATCATTTGTTGCTTTTCCAACAACTCTTGAGTGTCCTTCGAGAGTCATCAGAGGATGATTTAGACGCATCGCATACCTTGGTCCAGAGACATATCTTATGAAGGGTTATAGTATGTGAAGTGCATGAAAAGCAAATATCATAATACAATTACTGTAGTATTTGATGGCTACGACAATGGGTCATCAACTAACGACATATTAATAATTTTCAAACACCAACGAACAGGCGTTTAGAACGGATGCAGCTTCTTGAAGTTGCATCGTAATTTAGAGCAGACCACTTTACAATTACATCGTAGAATTTGAACAAATATGTAGTGGGACTGGTGGCTTGTCAGTTGGTTAAGGAAAAATTGTTTTTTGATAGAGCAGAGCACATCTAAACTTCAACAAGCCAAAAGTTTAATAATAATACACTCACAATGTGATAAAGAGACGCTAATGATATAAGTGGTCGAGTCTCACGCTGAATACTGTTTTAGCAGTTATTAATTTATGTGTAAACTTCTGTCATGGCTTACCATTTTCCAACAGGCCAATTGCTTTTTCACTGCTTTCAAGAATCTCTGTGTTAGGAGATGTGGGATGATTGGAAATATGTGAATTTAAAAAAAATCTTATGCAAATGTCTTGAATAGCAAAGCTTAATCCATTCTACACATTCTTGAAGTAGTGTCACTTCCACTTATTACGCGAATGAATTATTAACCCAGCTTGGTTTTTATGTAACGCATATTCCATATTTTCTGTTTGGTGGCACCCAGCTTTCAACTCCGCGATTTCAAGATAAGATCATAAACAGGATTTTCGTGATTGAAGAAATACATACAATTACTAGCAAATCTGAATCATCACTAGTGAGGGTGCTGTTTTCATGGTTAGTTGACTTTACTATTGTAATAACAATTAACACATCGGCGTTATCTTCAGCTTAAAGTACTGTGATGTAAAAAGCTTAGTGAATCTTCATTTTTTTTTATCATTCTATTGAGAGTTGTTCTATGTTTTATATTGACTAACAATGACATATTTTACTCGTATACTTGTTTGTATTCTATCTGTTACCACCATTCCGTTTCAAATATGTGACGTCTTTTGGTGATTGCTCTCTATCGTAGCTATCAAATGCTTGGTCTTATGATATTTGCATCTGATGTCCTTTACATTATTATATATTACACAAAGGTTTTAGAAGCTAGACTATCGAGCCTAAGCCAATATATACGATGCAGTAAATCCTATCTATCAATCACAAAACAATTGCGTTAATCTTATTAACATCAAAGACTCAGTGAGTGTCAAATCCGACCCAAAATTGACTTATGGAGGACGCTCTTTAACCCCCCCCCCCCCCCTTTAGCCAAACACTAGGGTAGATTGTTTTTTATCACTCTAAAAATATTTGTACTAGCAATACAAAACGTATTTAGCTTTCGTTTGATTTTGATACGTTTGACGATATTTCTTATTTATCCCCCCTCCCCCTCCTTCTTTTTACCCCCCAAAAAAACTTGGGAAATGTGTTTGAATGACTCTGAGAGTACCGATTTTAAAATCAGCGTATCAGCAGCTTTCTTTTTATACCCATTTTTGTCTATGTTCAAATATGTAACTATGTCAGTTTTAATGAAATAATTATTAATTATGCTGACTTATCATACAAATAATATTTTGATTGCAGTACAGTTACTACACTAGTTTTGTATGTTATTATTCTTATATTATTTAAAACTGACAAAACTATATTCAATCGCACCAACTTTACACGGGAAGCATTTAATTGAAATTGCTATTATAATTAATAGTAATTCATTAATGACTACGGGAATACTTATATTGTTATAAGTAATTTTTTTAAATTTCAAAATAGATTGTTTGATGTGGTGAAAATATAACTTCTCAAAATTCTTCAAACATAACCATAACATGAGCATTAATTAGTTTTAACATTTTAATTAATTATGCTAATTAAGGGTATCGAACAGCAGTTAAGTTTCTTATGCGCATGTAGGTACACATAAGTAACACTTTCTGATCAAAAAAAAATTCTGTACCAATTAGTTCCGGGTCCAACTGTTCGTTGCTTGGACTAAAAGCCAAGCCAGAACCGTTGCTGTGGAGGCCTGCACGGACCTACTTCTAAAGCCCCGGCCCCGGCATAATGGCGAGCCCTGCCTGACCGGGGCCCTTAGTGAGTAATCTAAGCAAAAACCGGGCATGGCTCGAGCCCGGGTGAAGGTAAATTGACCCGTATCAGCCCGGCCACCTGCCAATATTAGCCCGCTCAACTGCCAACAAGACAAAATAGACAACATATTAGAAAAGACCGAAAATGCCCGATTTGATTATAGTCTATAATCGTAGGCACGAACCCGCCAAAATAATATTATCAGTGCCCAAGCCGGATCCTGCGCAGGGCTCTACCAGTCAGTACAGCTGTTCTCTTCCTGAGTTGAGAGAGAGCATGCAACAGAAAGCGTTGTAAACATCATGTTTCGTATTGTATTCGCAAGTGGCTAGTTCCAAGAAACGGTTCGTCACAGTGTCTGGCGGGGTAGTAAAGCCATTAGAAGGACTATCAATAGGATGCCAGCCTCTCTCAACTCGGCTGACTCAAACCCACCCTGCGGCAGTATGAGTGTCACCACGAACAAGCCGAGAGAGCGTGAAAGAAACGGACGTAGCTTCGCCTTCGACGTCCAACCTCAGACTGGACACAATACCTCCCGGTAGCAGGTATAAAACCGAGAACCTTTTGCGCGACGCTGCCCGTTAAACCTCGTGATCGATTTTTGATAAGTGCCCTATTTAAGCGGTGGTTTTAGTATCTCGACGTAACATTTTTTTATATGGGAATTACCATGAGAGGAGTTGCTCGGTGCTACTTGATAGCCACAAGTCATAAAATCGCATTTTCTTTAATTTTTTAACGGCCTGCTTGTAAAGTATGTCATCTATTGGTCATGTTTGCCATATTTGAGGGTGGACATATAAATTATAGTTTTTTAGTTTTTCAACTGACTATTCCTTTCAGAAGTTAATTAGAGGTAAGGACGGCCAACTCATAATTGGGCCACCCCCTACCCCTAAGTCGGTGGAATCTATTCGATCACACATCGGCGGGTGTATCATTGGGCGTGGGGATTAGTGGGCGGTTGGGTCCCTAGAGGGCGTCAAGAGCAGGAGAAGACACCGTAGACAGACGTACAAAAGCTTTATGTCTTAGGGACATAGAGAACAGACTTTAATTCTTAAAATTGGTAAAAAAGGTAATACCCAATTTCGTCGCCTTTTACGATTGGCATAGTAACCTTGAGCCATATTCTACCCCAGCCCAGACAGTGATCTGTCAAGTTGATCTCTGTGATCTCTAGCAAGTAAATAAATAAATAAATAAATAAATAAATAAATAAATAAATAAATAAATAAATAAATAAATAAATAAATAAATAAATAAATAAATAAATAAATAAATAAATAAATAAATAAATAAATAAATAAATAAATAAATAAATAAATAAATAAATAAATAAATAAATAAATAAATAAATAAATAAATAAATAAATAAATAAATAAATAAATAAATAAATAAATAAATAAATAAATAAATAAATAAATAAATAAATAAATAAATAAATAAATAAATAAATAAATAAATAAATAAATAAATAAATAAATAAATAAATAAATAAATAAATAAATAAATAAATAAATAAATAAATAAATAAATAAATAAATAAATAAATAAATAAATAAATAAATAAATAAATAAATAAATAAATAAATAAATAAATAAATAAATAAATAAATAAATAAATAAATAAATAAATAAATAAATAAATAAATAAATAAATAAATAAATAAATAAATAAATAAATAAATAAATAAATAAATAAATAAATAAATAAATAAATAAATAAATAAATAAATAAATAAATAAATAAATAAATAAATAAATAAATAAATAAATAAATAAATAAATAAATAAATAAATAAATAAATAAATAAATAAATAAATAAATAAATAAATAAATAAATAAATAAATAAATAAATAAATAAATAAATAAATAAATAAATAAATAAATAAATAAATAAATAAATAAATAAATAAATAAATAAATAAATAAATAAATAAATAAATAAATAAATAAATAAATAAATAAATAAATAAATAAATAAATAAATAAATAAATAAATAAATAAATAAATAAATAAATAAATAAATAAATAAATAAATAAATAAATAAATAAATAAATAAATAAATAAATAAATAAATAAATAAATAAATAAATAAATAAATAAATAAATAAATAAATAAATAAATAAATAAATAAATAAATAAATAAATAAATAAATAAATAAATAAATAAATAAATAAATAAATAAATAAATAAATAAATAAATAAATAAATAAATAAATAAATAAATAAATAAATAAATAAATAAATAAATAAATAAATAAATAAATAAATAAATAAATAAATAAATAAATAAATAAATAAATAAATAAATAAATAAATAAATAAATAAATAAATAAATAAATAAATAAATAAATAAATAAATAAATAAATAAATAAATAAATAAATAAATAAATAAATAAATAAATAAATAAATAAATAAATAAATAAATAAATAAATAAATAAATAAATAAATAAATAAATAAATAAATAAATAAATAAATAAATAAATAAATAAATAAATAAATAAATAAATAAATAAATAAATAAATAAATAAATAAATAAATAAATAAATAAATAAATAAATAAATAAATAAATAAATAAATAAATAAATAAATAAATAAATAAATAAATAAATAAATAAATAAATAAATAAATAAATAAATAAATAAATAAATAAATAAATAAATAAATAAATAAATAAATAAATAAATAAATAAATAAATAAATAAATAAATAAATAAATAAATAAATAAATAAATAAATAAATAAATAAATAAATAAATAAATAAATAAATAAATAAATAAATAAATAAATAAATAAATAAATAAATAAATAAATAAATAAATAAATAAATAAATAAATAAATAAATAAATAAATAAATAAATAAATAAATAAATAAATAAATAAATAAATAAATAAATAAATAAATAAATAAATAAATAAATAAATAAATAAATAAATAAATAAATAAATAAATAAATAAATAAATAAATAAATAAATAAATAAATAAATAAATAAATAAATAAATAAATAAATAAATAAATAAATAAATAAATAAATAAATAAATAAATAAATAAATAAATAAATAAATAAATAAATAAATAAATAAATAAATAAATAAATAAATAAATAAATAAATAAATAAATAAATAAATAAATAAATAAATAAATAAATAAATAAATAAATAAATAAATAAATAAATAAATAAATAAATAAATAAATAAATAAATAAATAAATAAATAAATAAATAAATAAATAAATAAATAAATAAATAAATAAATAAATAAATAAATAAATAAATAAATAAATAAATAAATAAATAAATAAATAAATAAATAAATAAATAAATAAATAAATAAATAAATAAATAAATAAATAAATAAATAAATAAATAAATAAATAAATAAATAAATAAATAAATAAATAAATAAATAAATAAATAAATAAATAAATAAATAAATAAATAAATAAATAAATAAATAAATAAATAAATAAATAAATAAATAAATAAATAAATAAATAAATAAATAAATAAATAAATAAATAAATAAATAAATAAATAAATAAATAAATAAATAAATAAATAAATAAATAAATAAATAAATAAATAAATAAATAAATAAATAAATAAATAAATAAATAAATAAATAAATAAATAAATAAATAAATAAATAAATAAATAAATAAATAAATAAATAAATAAATAAATAAATAAATAAATATGTACGTAAGTGTGTATATATTTTAAAACCCAGAGGACGGATTCACAAGCGGTCTTACCTTAGGACAGGTCTCAAGTCCTGCTGTACCGTATGTGCTATTATAAACCCATGTTAGGCCTACTACACAGCCCAATAGAGGACTCAAAACTTACATAGATAGCGCTGCTAAGCAACCTCCTTTCAGCGCCATTGATGAATAATAACAATAAAACAACAACGAAAAATGACAGCTAGACCACTCTTAATAGAAAATTATTTAAAATTATACTTACAAGACTCAATTCCCCAAATAGCCGTGTTGCCAGGTTTTGTTTCGGACAAGTATTGAAAATGCACCAATCAGAGGAAGATACAACAATGCAGTTTCCTAACAACACATGGTTTGTCCATGGATTTATAATAGTACCTACGGTACAACTCCATGGTTTGTCCGCCTGTGATGTCACAGCACCCTCAACTAAGTGAACTTACAATATTGCAAGGCGGTGTTTTAAAGTTTAGTGTTTTGTTTTATAATACCTCCACATTCTAAAAACAAAGAAATGTGTATGTCTAGGTAAGTAAACGATATTTTTTTATGTTCACACTTCAAAGTCATAGACGTATTGCCACCATCTTTGATGAAAGATAAGACCAACTCAGACAGGGTCTAGATTTTGGTCTCGAGTGTTTGTTATATACAAGAGTTTCTTAGCGACGTCGAGTCGAGGCTATGTGCAGGTCCCCTAAGTTAGGCCAGGCCTAAGTTAAGACTTTCTGTGAATCCGGGCCCAGCATGCTAAGTTTTGAGTAGCTTACCGAAGTCGTCCCATTGTTCTCACCACCGGCAAGAGCAACCTGGGAAATAAAAGAGTTTTATGTCAAGGTAAACTAAGAGCATCGTCAGGTCCATGTGGGTTCCTCCTCGCGGTGATCGGTCCAGCTAGGAGGAATCCCACGCATATATTGGAACATACTTTGGTAATTCATTAAGTATTGTTGATCGTGTTGATTGTTCTTATGAAGGCTGGTCCACAGATTTTTAAGACATACGATTTAAGGTTTAACGCGTAGTCGTAAAGTTGGATCATAGGAAACACGTACAGGACCCTTATTCTATAATTATCCCGCTATGGAAGCGGGCCGCTTTGAGTCGAAAACGGCCGATATGGAAACAATTGCGGTTCCACAACAATATAACTGCCTCAATAATCCCCAAAACTAGTGTTATTATTTCTCAATTGTTTCCATATCGGCCCGCATCCAAAGCGGGATCATTACAGAATAAGGGCCCTGGCGTTCACACAAAGTTTTAATTTCATTGTTGTTTTTAAAACAACGTCTTAAAACCTAATGCATTATGTCTTCAAAAACCTAATGCATTATGTCTTCAAAATCTGTGTGGACCAGCCTAAAAATAATACATAAAGCCTGTGTTTAACAATATACACAACTTTTGAAAAAAAAAAGGTAACAAACAAAACAATCAATTTTTCAACATTTTCGTTCGTTTTTTTCTACTTTTCTACATGTCGGCTCTGTATGCCCCTTGATTGACCCCCCCCTCCCCCCCCCCCCCCCCCAACACCCTTAACAACCAACAACTATCCTACACTCACATTATAAACATCGACTCCTCTTAACTACGATCCTGGCGATGTTTGATGCATCCGACTCGACTGATAGTATAGGCCTACTAACAAATAAAAAAAAACGACTTATTTCTAGAAGTGGCAGAAATAACGGTCAGAAAAAGAACTGGTTTTCCTTTATCAAATTCGAAAATGGAAACAATGTCATAAATAAATATAATATAATGACGTATATACCAGTAATAATTAAATCAGTAAGTCGATTACATTGTCCACTCTGACGACATGCAGAGATACCCCTAAACAAGAAGGGGCTGATGTTCACTTGACCAGGCCACAGATAACTAATCACACACAATGCTTAAAACGATTTCATTTAAACAAGAACACACATGACTGTTCCACAACTAGATAAAACAAATAAAAAACTTATTCCTAGAAGACAGGCTTGAACCAGCAGCGCCCTTGTATCCCACATGTTGTATGTACTGAGTGTGTATTTACCACCAGAAGACAGGCTTGAACCAGCAGCGCCCTTGTACCCCACATGTTGAATGTACTGAGTGTGTATTTACCACCAGAAGACAGGCTTGAACCAGCAGCGCCCTTGTATCCCACATGTTGTATGTACTGAGTGTGTATTTACCACCAGAAGACAGGCTTGAACCAGCAGCGCCCTTGTATCCCACATGTTGTATGTACTGAGTGTGTATTTACCACCAGAAGACAGGCTTGAACCAGCAGCGCCCTTGTATCCCACATGTTGTATGTACTGAGTGTGTATTTACCACCAGAAGACAGGCTTGAACCAGCAGCGCCCTTGTACCCCACATGTTGAATGTACTGAGTGTGTACTTACCACCAGAAGACAGGCTTGAACCAGCAGCGCCCTTGTATCCCACATGTTGTATGTACTGAGTGTGTATTTACCACCAGAAGACAGGCTTGAACCAGCAGCGCCCTTGTACCCCACATGTTGAATGTACTGAGTGTGTACTTACCACCAGAAGACAGGCTTGAAGCAGCAGCGCCCTTGTACCCCTCATGTTGAATGTACTGAGTGTGTACTTACCACCAGAAGACAGGCTTGAAGCAGCAGCGCCCTTGTACCCCACATGTTGAATGTACTGAGTGTGTACTTACCACCAGAAGACAGGCTTGAAGCAGCAGCGCTCTTGTACCCCACATGTTGAATGTACTGAGTGTGTACTTACCACCAGAAGACAGGCTTGAAGCAGCAGCGCTCTTGTACCCCACATGTTGAATGCACTGAGTGTGTACTTACCACCAGAAGACAGGCTTGAAGCAGCAGAGCCCTTGTACCCCTCATGTTGAATGTACTGAGTGTGTACTTACCACCAGAAGACAGGCTTGAAGCAGCAGCGCCCTTGTACCCCTCATGTTGAATGTACTGAGTGTGTACTTACCACCAGAAGACAGGCTTGAACCAGCAGCGCCCTTGTACACCACATGTTGAATGTACTCAGTGTGTACTAATTACCAGAAGACAGGCTTGAACCAGCAGCGCCCTTGTACCCCACATGTTGAATGAACTGAGTTTGTACTTACCACCAGAAGACAGGCTTGAAGCAGCAGCGCCCTTGTACCCCACATGTTGAATGTATTGAGTGTGGTCTTACCACCAGAAGACAGGCTCGAACCAGCAGCACCCTTGTACCCCACATGTTGAATGTACTGAGTGTGTACTTACCACCAGAAGACAGGCTTGAAGCAGCAGCGCCCTTGTACCCCACATGTTGAATGTACTGAGTGTGTACTTACCACCAGAAGACAGGCTTGAAGCAGCAGCGCCCTTGTACCCCACATGTTGAATGTACTGAGTGTGAACTTACCACCAGAAAACGGGCTTGAAGCAGCAGCGCCCTTGTATCTCACATGTTGAATGTACTGTGTGTGTTCTTACCACCAGAAGACAGGCTTGAACCAGCAGCGCCCTTGTACCCCACATGTTGAATGTACTGAGTGTGTACTTACCACCAGAAGACAGGCTTGAAGCAGCAGTGCTTTTGTACCCCACATGTTGAATGTACTGAGTGTGTACTTACCACCAGAAGACAGGCTTGAACCAGCAGCACCCTTGTACCCCACATGTTTAATGTACTGAGTGTGTACTTACCACCAGAAGACAGGCTTGAACCAGCAGCGCCCTTGTACCCCACATGTTGAATGAACTGAGTGTGTACTTACCACCAGAAGACAGGCTTGAACCAGCAGCGCCCTTGTACCCCACATGTTGAATGTACTGAGTGTGTACTTACCACAAGAAGACAGGCTTGAAGCAGCAGCACCCCCGTACCGTACATGTTGAATGTACTGAGTGTGTACTTACCACCAGAAGACAGACTTGAAGCAACAGCACCCTCGTACCATACATGTTGAATGTACGGAGTGTGTACTTACCACCAGAAGACAGGCTTGAAGCAGCAGCGCCCTTGTACCCCACATGTTGAATGTACTGAGTGTGTACTTACCACCAGAAGACAGGCTTGAAGCAGCAGCGCCCTTGTACCCCACATGTTGAATGTACTGAGTGTGTACTTACCACCAGGAGACAGGCTTGAAGCAGCAGCGCCCTTGTACCCCACATGTTGAATGTACTGAGTGTGTACTTACCACCAGAAGACAGGCTTGAAGCAGCAGCGCCCTTGTACCCCTCATGTTGAATGTACTGAGTGTGTACTTACCACCAGAAGACAGGCTTGAAGCAGCAGCGCCCTTGTACCCCTCATGTTGAACGTACTGAGTGTGTACTTACCACCAGAAGACAGGCTTGAAGCAGCAGCGCCCTTGTACCCCACATGTTGAATGTATTGAGTGTGGTCTTACCACCAGAAGACAGGCTCGAACCAGCAGCACCCTTGTACCCCACATGTTGAATGTACTGAGTGTGTACTTACCACCAGAAGACAGGCTTGAAGCAGCAGCGCCCTTGTACCCCACATGTTGAATGTACTGAGTGTGAACTTACCACCAGAAAACGGGCTTGAAGCAGCAGCGCCCTTGTATCTCACATGTTGAATGTACTGTGTGTGTTCTTACCACCAGAAGACAGGCTTGAACCAGCAGCGCCCTTGTACCCCACATGTTGAATGTACTGAGTGTGTACTTACCACCAGAAGACAGGCTTGAAGCAGCAGTGCTTTTGTACCCCACATGTTGAATGTACTGAGTGTGTACTTACCACCAGAAGAGAGGCTTGAACCAGCAGCACCCTTGTACCCCACATGTTTAATGTACTGAGTGTGTACTTACCACCAGAAGACAGGCTTGAACCAGCAGCGTCCTTGTACCCCACATGTTGAATGAACTGAGTGTGTACTTACCACCAGAAGACAGGCTTGAACCAGCAGCGCCCTTGTACCCCACATGTTGAATGTACTGTTTGTGTACTTACCACAAGAAGACAGGCTTGAAGCAGCAGCACCCCCGTACCGTACATGTTGAATGTACTGAGTGTGTACTTACCACCAGAAGACAGACTTGAAGCAACAGCACCCTCGTACCATACATGTTGAATGTACGGAGTGTGTACTTACCACCAGAAGACAGGCTTGAAGCAGAAGCGCCCTTGTTCCCCACATGTTGAATGTACTGAGTGTGTACTTACCACCAGAAGACAGGCTTGAAGCAGCAGCGCCCTTGTACCCCACATGTTGAATGTACTGAGTGTGTACTTACCACCAGAAGACAGGCTTGAAGCAGCAGCGCCCTTGTACCCCACATGTTGAATGTACTGAGTGTGTACTTACCACCAGAAGACTGGCTTGAAGCAGCAGCGCCTTTGTACCATTATGTTGAATGTACTGAGTGTGTACTTACCACCAGAAGACAGGCTTGAACCAGCAGCGCCCTTGTACCCCACATGTTGAATGAACTGAGTGTGTACTTACCACCAGAAGACAGGCTTGAAGCAGCGGCGCCCTTGTACCCCACATGTTGAATGTACTGAGTGTGTACTTACCACCAGAAGTCAGGCTTGAAGCATCAGCGCCCTTGTACCCCACATGTTGAATTTACTGAGTGTGTACTTACCACCAGAAGACAGGCTTGAAGCAACAGCACCCCCGTACCATACATGTTGAATGTACTGAGTGTGTACTTACCACCAGAAGACAGGCTTGAAGCAGCAGCGCCTTTGTACCCCACATGTTGAATGTACTGAGTGTGTACTTACCACCAGAAGACAGGCTTGAAGCAGCAGCGCCCTTTACCCCTCATGTTGAATGTACTGAGTGTGTACTTACCACCAGAAGACAGGCTTGAAGCAGCAGCGCCCTTGTACCCCAAATGTTGAATGTACTGAGTGTGTACTTACCATCAGAAGACAGGCTTGAAGCAGCAGCGCCCTTGTACCGCACATGTTGAATGTACTGAGTGTGTACTTACCACCAGAAGACAGGCTTGAAGCAGCAGCGCCCTTGTACCCCACATGTTGAATGTACTGAGTGTGTACTTACCACCAGAATACAGGCTTGAAGCAGCAGCGCCCTTGTACCCCACATGTTGAATGTACTGTGTGTGTACTTACCACCAGAAGACAGGCTTTAACCAGCAGCGCCCTTATACCCTTCATGTTGAATGTACTGAGTGTGTACTTACCACCAGAAGACAGGCTTGAAGCAGCAGCGCCCTTGTACCCCACATGTTGAATGTACTGAGTGTGTACTTACCACCAGAAGACAGGCTTGAAGCAGCAGCGCCCTTGTACCCCACATGTTGAATGTACTGAGTGTGTACTTACCACCAGAAGACAGGCTTGAAGCAGCAGCGCCCTTGTACCCCACATGTTGAATGTACTGAGTGTGTACTTACCACCAGAAGACAGGCTTGAAGCAGCAGTGCTTTTGTACCCCACATGTTGAATGTACTGAGTGTGTACTATCCACCAGAAGACAGGCTTGAACCAGCAGCGCCCTTGTACCCCACATGTTGAATGTACTGAGTGTGAACTTACCACCAGAAGACAGGCTTGAACCAGCAGCGCCCTTGTACCCACATGTTGAATGTACTGAGAGTGTTCTTACCACCAGAAGACTGGCTTGAAGCAGCAGCACCCTTGTACCCCTCATGTTGAATGTACTGAGTGTGTACTTACCACCAGAAGACAGGCTTGAAGCAGCAGCGCCCTTGTACCCCACATGTTGAATGTACTGAGTGTGTACTTACCACCAGAAGACAGGCTTGAAGCAGCAGCGCCCTTGTACCCACATGTTGAATGTACTGAGTGTGTACTTACCACCAGAAGACAGGCTTGAACCAGCAGCGCCCTTGTACCCCACATGTTGAATGAACTGAGTGTGTACTTACCACCAGAAGACAGGCTCGAAGCAGCAGCGCCCTTGTACCCCACATGTTGAATGTACTGAGTGTGTACTTACCACCAGAAGACAGGCTTGAAGCATCAGCGCCCTTGTACCCCACATGTTGAATTTACTGAGAGTGTACTTACCACCAGAAGACAGGCTTGAAGCAACAGCACCCCCGTACCATACATGTTGAATGTACTGAGTGTGTAACTTACCACCAGAAGACAGGCTAGAAGCAGCAGCGCCCTTGTACCTCACATGTTGAATGAACTGAGTGTGAACTTACCACCAGAAGACAGGCTTGAACCAGCAGCACACTTGTACCCCACATGTTGAATGTACTTTGTGTGTACTTACCATAAGAAGACAGGCTTGGAGCAGCAGCGCCCTTGTACCCCACATGTTGAATGTACTGAGTGTGTACTTACCACCAGAAGACAGGCTTGAACCAGCAGCGCCCCCGTACCCCACATGTTGAATGTACTGAGTGTGTACTTACCACCAGAAGACAGGCTTGGAGCAGCAGCGCCCTTGTTCCCCACAGGTTGAATGTACTGAGTGTGTTCTTACCACCAGAAGACAGGCTTGAAGCAGCAGCGCCCTTGTACCCTACATGTTGAATGTACTGAGTGTGTACTTACCACCAGAAGACTGGCTTGAAGCAGCAGCGCTCTTGTACCCCACATGTTGAATGTACTGAGTGTGTACTTACCACCAGAAGACAGGCTTGAACCAGCAGCGCCCTTGTACCCCACATGTTGAATGTACTGAGTGTGTACTTACCACCAGAAGACAGGCTTGAACCAGCAGCGCCCTTGTACCCACATGTTGAATGTACTGAGTGTGTACTTTTCACCAGAAGACAGGCTTGAACCAGCAGCGCCCTTGTACCCCACATGTTGAATGTACTGAGTGTGTACTTACCACCAGAAGACAGGCTAGAACCAGCAGCGCCCTTGTACCCCACATGTTGAATGTACTGAGTGTGTACTTACCACCAGAAGACAGGCTTGAACCAGCAGCGCCCTTGTACCCCACATGTTGAATGTACTGAGTGTGTACTTACCACCAGAAGACAGGCTTGAACCAGCAGCGCCCTTGTACCCCACATGTTGAATGTACTGAGTGTGTACTTACCACCAGAAGACAGGCTTGAACCAGCAGCGCCCTTGTACCCCACATGTTGAATGTACTGTGTGTGTACTTACCACCAGAAGACAGGCTTGAACCAGCAGCACCCTTGTACCCCACATTTTGAATGTACTGTGTGTGCGCGTCAAAGCACTTGGCTGAAGACATGATTGTCGACACTTGTGAGGTTTATATACCCCTCAATGTACGTCATTGTTTAGTTTATTGACGGATGTGTCGCAGATTATCCTTAATGAATGTGTGCATTATGCTTACCAAAGTTTTTTACTGAAGCCTTTTTTTGTTAACTAATTAATCCTAGAATATCCTTGCACGTTATTATATTATATTAACATGGTTGTTATCTTGACAGATTTTTGTGGAAAAAATGATTCATATTCATGTGGAAATGATTTATTACCCCTGAGATCTCGATTTGTTTTTAATTGACGCAATTTGATGAGTTATTAATTCATTTGCCGATTATTGGCATAAAGGATGCGCAAGTGACTAAAATACTATACCAGAACTGATTAGAATAGAAGTTGAATAGTTAATTATTAGAGCAATAATAGTTTAAAGAGAACTGATCTTAAAATATGGATCCAAAAGCTAGGATTTTTTCAAGGTAGTGTTATTCTTATTTGTTAATAATATTTGACCGCAATAAAAGGATTCTTGCGTTTTGTTGCTTATTCTCCGAGATTAATGCTCGAATGCATAGTTCACGCTCAATCCCACCTCAATTCAGCCCCTCTTTACAGCCACCAACCACAGACTGCAATGCCGGCCCGTGGTTGGGCGAGTCTGTGGAGAGGCTGAGAAGACGAAGAGGTACGAAAGTATTGATTCTAAACGATTCATTTGAAAAAACTGTATGATTAGGTCATTAATAACTAATCAGTTTTAGATGCATGTAATCTATTTGAATCGTTATTTGTTTGAAATAGTTTTGAGTGCTGGCCTAAAATGCTGGGTAACATTGTTATTAATCATTTGTTTTACGATATACTCTGACAGTCAGGTCATATAACGTTGGCGAAGGTGATTGGATGCTATGGTGAACAGTCGTAGGAGAAACAATCAGATATATAAGGGTAAATGTAGGAAAAGGGATATGTGATGGGTGGTGTTTGGTACCGTGGATGATATTTACAAAACAAAATACACCAGAGAGACTGAGTATTACTTCTACTTTACTTTAAGTGGCTCGGTGGTCCAGTGGTTAGCATCCCTGCAACCAGAGCAGAAGGTCCTGGGTTCAAATCCCGCTTCAGGCAGAAGTTTTTTAACTTCTTATGTAGATTCAATTCCATTACTTCTTGGCTTAGGAATAAGAAAAAGGTGATTTTGGAGCCGTCCTAGCAACGAAGCACTCAATAAATTCAAAGTTGTTCTGAATCGGCCTTGTTGATTCTGGCATTTGTCCGCAGGTGCTCGCTCTGTCCAATCACTTATTATTAAGTTTCGTATTTGAAATGTCGATTTTTGATTCGTTATCGCTCACTCGGTGATAGTGTTCGAAGCCTACAGGGTTGGTTTAGTCACTTTTAATTGAAGTCTCCCACTGCAAATCAGTTTAGTTACTGAGTGGGTAGACTCTGAATGTGAATTTATTTATTTGTTTTACTAAAACTTAAAACACAAGATTGTTAAAATTACTAAATGAGTGATATGTAATTGTTGTCCAAGGTGACACACTCCTAACTAAACAACTAAATAACTAAAAACGCAGAAAAGAAGCACTGTCAGGTGGCGCTTGCTAAGCAGTCAGCTGTTGCTATACCCACCGTATCTGAGCCACACTTGAGGTGGTGCCTCAGCCACGCCAGGTGGCGCTTGCTAAGCAGTCAGCTGTTGCTATACCCACCGTATCTGAACCACACTTGAGGTGCTGTCTCACCCACGCCAGGTGGCGCTTGCTAAGCAGTCAGCTGTTGCTATAGCCACTGTATCTGAGCCACACTTGAGGTGGTGAGAACTCGTCTGCCTCACCCACGCCAGGTGGCGCTTGCTAAGCAGTCAGCTGTTGCTATAGTCACCGTATCTGAGCCACACTTGAGGTGGTGCCTCACCCACGCCAGGTGGCGCTTGCTAAGCAGTCAGCTGTTGCTATACCCACCGTATCTGAACCACACTTGAGGTGCTGTCTCACCCACGCCAGGTGGCGCTTGCTAAGCAGTCAGCTGTTGCTATACCCACCGTATCTGAACCACACTTGAGGTGCTGTCTCACCCACGCCAGGTGGCGCTTGCTAAGCAGTCAGCTGTTGCTATACCCACCGTATCTGAACCACACTTGAGGTGCTGTCTCACCCACGCCAGGTGGCGCTTGCTAAGCAGTCAGCTGTTGCTATACCCACCGTATCTGAACCACACTTGAGGTGCTGTCTCACCCACGCCAGGTGGCGCTTGCTAAGCAGTCAGCTGTTGCTATAGCCACTGTATCTGAGCCACACTTGAGGTGGTGAGAACTCGTCTGCCTCACCCACGCCAGGTGGCGCTTGCTAAGCAGTCAGCTGTTGCTATACCCACCGTATCTGAGCCACACTTGAGGTGCTGTCTCACCCACGCCAGGTGGCGCTTGCTAAGCAGTCAGCTGTTGCTATACCCACCGTATCTGAACCACACTTGAGGTGCTGTCTCACCCACGCCAGGTGGCGCTTGCTAAGCAGTCAGCTGTTGCTATACCCACCGTATCTGAACCACACTTGAGGTGCTGTCTCACCCACGCCAGGTGGCGCTTGCTAAGCAGTCAGCTGTTGCTATAGCCACCGTATCTGAGCCACACTTGAGGTGGTGCCTCAGCCACGCCAGGTGGCGCTTGCTAAGCAGTCAGCTGTTGCTATAGCCACTGTATCTGAGCCACACTTGAGGTGGTGCCTCAGCCACGCCAGGTGGCGCTTGCTAAGCAGTCAGCTGTTGCTATACCCACCGTATCTGATCCACACTTGAGGTGCTGTCTCACCCACGCCAGGTGGCGCTTGCTAAGCAGTCAGCTGTTGCTATAGCCACTGTATCTGAGCCACACTTGAGGTGGTGAGAACTCGTCTGCCTCACCCACGCCAGGTGGCGCTTGCTAAGCAGTCAGCTGTTGCTATAGCTACCGTATCTGAGCCACACTTGAGGTGGTGACAACTCGTCTGCCTCACCCACGCCAGGTAGCGCTTGCTAAGCAGTCAGCTGTTGCTATACCCACCGTATCTGAACCACACTTGAGGTGCTGTCTCACCCACGCGGCTTGGCAAGACACCACCTATGAATGGAAGTCGGCGAGCCAGCTGGACGTCGCGCGCTCTCTGGATGGAGTTAATAACTAGGAATGGTAAATAGACGAGGTCTATGAACGAACATCCTCCCACGTGAAAATAAATTCAACCTGTTCAAGAATTGATCTTTTAACATATAATCATTGACAAAACACCTAAACATTATCACAAAACTCGAGGTTTGCTGAATACATGGCGTGTGTTATTCGGGGAACGAGCACAGCTTTGTATAATATACACTGTTTTAATATAGCAGCAACTATCACTAATAGGGTTAGCACTGTTGGGACGAGAGACATGGCACCAAGCTGCAGTAAGGTATTTTGTTTCGGGTTAGAACTGCGCTTTGTGTTTACGACTGCTAACACAGCCTAGCGGCAACCTTCTGTACCCTACCAACCCTATATCAGTAGAGCTAGCACTTGTAAATAATGCATAGTTTCCTCAAAAGTTAGCTAAACTTTCATAATATGTAACTTTTTTTTCTTTTTTTTCGGCTTCAACAGATTTTGGTCAGCACATTTATCACGTAAAACCCGCGAAATTTACGTATTTTCGTCATATCTCAATAACGCCACACAATATCAAAACAGTGACACCTACGCACATTGTGGATTCGTGAGAGCTCAATACCAAATGAAAAAGATTTATTAGTTTGCAGTAATTATAATTATTATTTCTAATGTAATTAATTTACAAGTTAATTATAAATATGACATACCCCATGAAATAACATGGATTGAGTGCAAAAAGTACAAAACGTGTAGCCAAATCAAACGAACCTAGTGTTTACATCGGTACCGGAAGCCGTGACCGGAAGCCGTCAAAACAAACTCTGCGTAAAAGTGAAAACCTTAACAACATTAAAACTTAATTTGACTCGGATGGTACGATTTTCATTGGTTGAACGTCTGTGGCATTCCACGCAGCGATTGGTTGTTACTAACGCTTAACAATCGTGAATAACAATAATGAACTTTCTTAATCACTCAGTCTTAAACACTAATCACTAGTAAAGTATGTGAACGCTTCAATGTAAATCTTATACTTTAACTTTCTTAATCACTAATCGTTAGTCTTAGTCATTTTGTGTGAACCCGCCTTTATCAACACGTCAAACAGAGCGTTTTCCTATAGTTACTAAAACAGTGAGTGAGTGCAAATAAAAATAAACTTGGTAGCATTTTTTCGCTCGCCAGCTTTTGTTCTTTTTTCAAACTTTTATTTACATTAAGTACACCCACAAGGTTGGCCAGTCCCCCCCCCCCCCCCCCCCCCCCCCCCGCCACTCATGATATAATCGTGGGTGCGCTACTGCTTTTTAGTCCTTCATTTAACTGAAATAATATTGAAAAAAAGTCTCAATCAAATGGACGAATAGTATCAAATATGGCTGGAATCACAGAACTTCAGGAAATAACGCCTTTTAAGATACTTTTGAAATCACCGACCGCATTATGCGTCACGACGCTTTAAACTTGAACGAGGCCTCATTTTTCGCCAGCGCATGCGAACATTAAAATCACTACAACGCAAGACTATACGAACCAATCATGTTTATGGTACTTGTATTAAATTGGCAAAATCTTATTTAGTAACTTAATGGAAATTATTTCTGATTTGTTTAACAACACATCCTGTTTCAAATGTAAATATAATCTTATTTTACAATTTTTTTTAGAATTGCCTTAATTTCGATTTGCTGTGAAATCTACATTTGAAATCATACATATGCAATATTCAATATTAATATGAACCAAACAATTACTAATCATATGGTTTTCTTGGACTGTGTATACACAATGTTGTTTTTATTTGACATCATGTTTTGTATTGCAACGTGCCGCGCATTGTGGGTATCCCCCGCTTACGGCTGCACCGAGTGACACCCACGTTAACGCTACGTTCGTCTCGGTTTTGAACACTGAGTATTTTATACCATTAGAGGACTTTTATGTTTGTATTGTTGATTATTGATTTGTAGAATTTATTAATTGTGTATGTTGATAGTCTGTTTAAAAAAAAAATGGTATAGCATGTGAATCGTAAAATATGAGCATCGTCATCACTTAACAATATCATATCATTATCATACTATCTCTTAGCTCTTTACTGAGAATAATTTAAGAAAAATGGATTTCATGTTACTTAATTTGTAACTTAGTAAGCATAACCTATAGATATTATTATAAAAACTAGCCTGTAACAGTCTACCTAAATCTGCGAACATTACTTAAGTTATGTTAGTTATGTATGTTGCAGTGGCGGCTCGTGGGGTTTGAAATAGGTTGGGCACAAATCATGTTACCATTTAAAAAGGGTGGCTAGTCGCATTTTAGAGTAACATTTAGACACTGATACAGATACAGAAGAAAGGCCTAATAAAATAACAGCACATGCAAACTTACCTAATATTTTAACGTCTATGTCATTGTGTTTACGAACAGAAATTATATAGCCGACATCTATAGTTATTGTCTGATATTATTCCTACCTAAGAAAAAAGCTCCTATTGCAGTAGGGGCAGGCTCGCACACAACAGCATGAGGTGGCGATACATTCTCTGGCTAGAGCATGTACAAGAAATAAGCTCCTACTGCAGTAGAGGCAGGCTCGCACACAACAGCATGAGGTGGCGATACATTCTCTGGCTAGAGCATGTACAAGAAATAAGCTCCTACTGCAGTAGGGGCTGGCTCGCACACAACAGCATGAGGTGGCGATACATGCTCTGGCTAGAGCATGTACAAGAAATAAGCTCCTACTGCAGTAGGGGCTGGCTCGCACACAACCGCATGAGGTGGCGATACATTCCCTGGCTAGAGCATGTACAAGACATAAGCTCCTACTGCAGTAGGGGAAGGCTCGCACAAAACAGCATGAGGTGGCGGTACATTCTCTGGCTAGAGCATGTACAAGAAATAAGCTCCTACTGCAAGAGGGCCGGCTCGCACACAACAGCATGAGGTGGCGATACATTCTCTGGCTAGAGCATGTACAAGACATAAGCTCCTACTGCAGTAGGGAAAGGCTCGCACAAAACAGCATGAGGTGGCGGTACATTCTCTGGCTAGAGCATGTACAGGAAAAAAGCTCCTACTGCAGTAGGGGCAGGCTCGCACACAACAGCATGAGGTGGCGATACATTCTCTGGCTAGAGCATGTACAAGAAATAAGCTCCTACTGCCAATGGGCTGGCTCGCACACAACAGCATGAGGTGGTGGTACATTCTCTGGCTAGAGCATGTACAAGAAATAAGCTCCTACTGCAAGAGGGCCGGCTCGCACACAACAGCATGAGGTGGCGTTACATTCTCTGGCTAGAGCATGTACAAGAAATAAGCTCCTACTGCAATACACGATTTCGTAAACCATCAGCGCACTCTATATCGCGAGCGCATTGCATCCTGGGACTTTGGTGGCTGTCATGTAAACACTAACCTTCCTGCTCCCGCCTGCAATGCAAATGTGATTTACCACATCAGCCTATTAGTAGAGACTGTGGTGTTTCGAGTGCATCCCTGCGACCTGTGCTAGCAAGCGCAAAAGAACTCTGCAAGAACTTCCATCATGTAAGTAGACATCAACATTCTTGATTACTCTAGGCCTACTTAGGCTGTTATGTTGTTGAATAGGTTATTAGTAATAACCACAACGCGTGAGCGATGGTAAGATATTCATATAGTGCTTTATTTATAAAGACGAGATACGAGACAGCATCGACAGTCGCCATGATCACACTGGGATGCCGGAAGTGGTGACGGTCACATGACCTGGTCACGCTATGTGAAAGTACTAGTTGAGTCGTATTTACAGATCGACTCGTAGATTCAAATCAAACATTACATCTCCCCTTTTTGGTTAAGCCTTATACAATGCAATAAGAGAGAGTAAAGCTCATCACACACAATATTATTACATTAAGACAGAAATGAATACAACTAATTACAATTCAAAATGAAAATGGATCTATAGCAAGTACATACAGTTTTAAACATAATCCTTAAATCTAGCAGGTGGTTTTACAATACGTCCACATTTGGTGCGATTATCAATAACAACCCTACCAGGTGCAGACATCTGCTGCTTCACAGCAACGTCCTGTTTATCACTTGCTGGTTCTTGCGGTAAGGGCAGAACATTGTCAGCATTGAGACTTGGTGAAGCCAAGATGTGATCTTCCACATTCAGATCAGGTGCTACAACCGGCCTGTTGGTAACTACTGATTTGCGTAGATCCCCCCTGTTTCTGCGAAGTACCTGTCCCTGATCAGTATGTATAATATATGATCTGGGCGAACTATGTTCGTTGATGATTTGTGCTGGTTCCCACACACCATCCCTTCTCCACACAACTTTTTCCCCTGGTACGAGAGGAGGCAGTGGTTTGGCACTCCTGTCATGAAACATCTTTTGTTAATTTTGAATAGCCTGAAGGGCAGGAACAATATCGGGTTGCACATAGGGTTGCAACTGAGTAATGGACATTGGAATGCAAGTTTTCAGCTTCCTAGACAATAATAGTTGAGCTGGTGCAAGTTGCAATCCAGTAATCGGCATGTTTCGATATTCCAGAAGGAACAGATACAGGTCAGTATTCGTAAACTGAGCCTTCTTAAGCATGGATTTAGCTATCTTGACTCCATTTTCGGCCATCCCGTTAGACGATAACGGGGGCTTGAAGTTTTCGTTTGGAAGTGCCATGTTTTGGCGAACGTTTTAAACTCGGCACTTGAGAACGGCATGTTATCCGAAATCAATACATCCGGTATTCCTAGTCTAGAAAATACTGATTTAAATTTCCCAATAAGTTCTTTACCAGTTTTGTTTTTAATGTGAATCAGCTCTAACCATTTAGAGTAGTAGTCTTTAATGACTAAATAGGAATCACCTTTAAATTCTAGTATGTCGGCTGCAATCGTTTCCCATGCTCGACTTGGGACAGGGTGAGGCATGAGTGGTTCTTTGGTGTTTTTGGGGCGAAACCTTTCGCACGTGGCACAGCTGGCAACAAGATTGGTTATATCTCTTGTCATACCAGGCCAACAAAAGACCTGTCTAGCCCTAGCCTTTGTTTTTTCCATACCAAAGTGGCCTTGATGCAACAGATCAAGCATGCTCTTCCGCAGTGTGGTGGGAACAAGAAGTCTGTCACCCACAAACACTAACCCATCATCAAAGGATAGTTCCTCCTTGATGTTCCAGAAATATTTAACTGGGGAGGGGACCTGACCGACGTGCTGTGGCCAGCCCTTATGATGGAATTCATGCAAGATTCTTGTTACCTCACTCTTCTTTGTTTCTGTCTGAAACTCTACTCTCCTCTCATCGGACAATGGTAGATGTTTAGAAATTAAGTGTACTACTACATTGAATTCTGGGTCATCCTTGTCCGTGTAGGGAAGGTAGGCACGTGAAAGCGTATCTGCCATAAACATGAGTTTACCAGGTAAATACTCGACTTCCAGGTCGTACTTAAGCAACCTCAATTGCATTCTCTGGAGTCGAGGTGATATCTGGTTTATGTTTTTCATCACGATCGGAATTAAAGGTTTGTGGTCAGTTTGGACTATCGTCTTTCGACCATAAACATACTGGTGAAATTTTTGCACCCCGTAACAAATGCTTAACATTTCCTTTTCGATTTGAGGATACGCTAATTCGGTAGGAGTCATGCTGCGGGATGCGTATGCAACTGGTATACCATCTTGCATTATACATGCCCCTAACCCAGACTTCGAAGCATCTGTCTGCAGACACAACGGTTTCGTTTCGTCATAGAACGGTAACGTGGGTGCCGAACACAGCCTGTCTTTGATTTCTAACTCAGCTCTCTGTTGCTCTGGCCCCCACTGCCACTCAACGTTATGTTTCAATAACTGCCGTAAAGGTTCTGACGTACTAGATAGGTTCGGTACGAACTTGCCTACGTAATTGACCATCCCCATAAACCTGCGAAGTTCAGTTATGTTTGTAGGAGAAGGTAGGTTGCGAATAGCTCTTACTCTCTCCGGATCTGCTTTCAGACCATTGGCTGACATAATATGGCCCATATACTTGACCTCATTTACCCTGTATTGAAACTTCTCTGGGTTGAATTTTATGCCTAGACTCTTGGCACGGTCAAGTACTGACATCAGTGCTTTGTCATGTTCTTCAATAGTACGCCCGGCAATGATCAAGTCATCAAAAACAACCTGTACGTTTACTAGATCACCGAAGTTTTCAGAGTTTCTTTTCTGAAATACCTCAGGAGCTGACGATATGCCGAAGGGCATGCGCAAGAACTTATAACGACCAAAGGGACTGCTAAAAGTGCAGTAGTCTGTACAACTCTCATCTAGCAATACTTGTAAAAATCCTTCGCTCATATCAACAACTGAGAAATACGCCATCCCCGATAGATTGGCTAAGACATCGTCTGCTGTGGGAATAGGAAAATGTTCTCTTTTTATGGCCTTGTTAAGGTCTTTGGGGTCGAGACAAACTCGTAAAGAACCATTTGACTTTTCCACGATAACCAGGTTACTGACCCAGTCAGTTGGTCCATTGACTTTTTCAATTACGTTCCTACTCTCTAATGAGTCTAACTAACGTATCCTTAAGTTTTCCCCTGAGAGAAACCGGTACCTTTCTCGCTGGATGAACTACAGGGTTGCAATCTGATTTCAGAATTATTTTATGTTTTCCTGGCATGCACCCTAGCCCTCCCGAAAATACTTCCATATACTTGGATGTAACATCCCCCTTTGTTAGGCCTGCATTGAGCTCGTTAATTCTTTTAACCAGGTTCAACTGAACGCACGCACTCAAACCTAACAATGGCCTACAATCTAAGTCAGCTAGCATAAAGCTAATTCTAACAGGTTCGTTGGGACTATTTGAGCACATAAGATCAACAACTCCTATTGGCTTTACCTTGTAATTGCCAAACGTTACTAACGTAGTATTGGTCTTCCTCACCTTAACATTATCACTGAAAGGCAGCTGTTTAAACAGCTTGTTAGGTAGAAAACTAACCTGAGCTCCTGTGTCCAACTTAAATTTTACTTTACCAGTGACCCCTTCTTGGCCCATGCCAAGTTCCAGTGTAGAAGTCCATGCCCTATCACTTAGGTCTGGTCCTAACACACTGTGTACTTGAGACTGCTCTGCAACCATTTCCACAAACAGTTCATTACTGTCCACTGAGGTTGACTGCTCATCTTCTGTCACGTCGCATTCACACGCATGAACACTTTTCTTAGGACACATTTTAGAAAAATGATTTGACCCCTTGCATTTATTGCATTGCTTATTGTAAGCTGGGCACTTTTTGGGCACATGTGTGAAACCACATTTATTACACTTTATTTTGGTAACACTTTCACTATCGGTCTTCTTGGACGCGTTCTTGTTTTTGCTTTGCGGCTGGGCTTTCTTCACGTAATCCACCGGAAACTTCTCCTCCAGGGCCTGAGCTTGTTCTCTGCTGGTTTCTGCTGCCCTGCAGAACTCGGAGGCCTTGTCGAGTGTTAAGTCCGGAATACGTAGAAGCTTCTCTTTCATGCCTTGATAGCGCACCCCAACCACGACGCGTAGCAACAGCAGTGGCTTCAGCGCTTCCCCGAACTCACATGAATTTGCAAGCAACTTGAGTTGGGTTAAGAACTGATCAAAGGTTTCGTTCTCACTTTGAGAGCGATTGAAAAACTTATACTGCTCAAAAACAATGTTTTTTCTCTGCGAACAGTAGGCCTCAAACCGGTTCATTACGATTTGTAGCGATTTCATACCTTCATCATCGATTTCAAATGTGTTGAAAGTCCTCAACGCGTCATCCCCAATAAGGTTAAGGAACATTGCAACCTGGTCCTCAGGCTCTTCCTTGTATCCTTTGGATGCCCTCATGTAGATCTCAAACTTCTGCTTCCAAAATTTCCAATTTTGATTGACATTCCCTGTCAATTCCAGCTCAGGGGGCTTCTTAAAGTCCTTCGACATTTCCTTCTCAAGTTGGATAACTTATCACAACTGAAAATGCGTCCTGAGTATGGTAAGCCTAACTAGCTCACCATGTGGCTTGGAAAAAGCTAGGTTAAGAGTCCACTTGCATTCGTAAATCGTGTTATATCTAGTCAATCCGTTATGATTTTCTTAGTTCACGTACTTATCTGACACCATGTTATGTTGTTGAATAGGTTATTAGTAATAACCACAACGCGTGAGCGTGGTAAGATATTCATATAGTGCTTTATTTATAAAGACGAGATACGAGACGGCATCGACAGTCGCCATGATCACACTGGGATGCCGGAAGTGGTGACGGTCACATGACCTGGTCACGCTATGTGAAAGTACTAGTTGAGTCGTATTTACACATCGACTCGTAGATTCAAATCAAACATTACATAGGCCCTTCCACAACTTAGCCATCTAGGCCTAGTCCTAGGCCTAAGCCTAAAGGGAGTAAGCTAGAGTGAGGCCTAGGCCTAGGCCTACTTGATAGGATAGATCTAGGATATAGACTAGGCCTATCTTAGACCCTAGCTAGGGGCAAGGCCACATTTCACATTATTACAATCTAACCAAGGCTTAGGCCTAGATGGCAGTGGCCAGTGAGTGGTCAGAAGTTGAGTGTTGACAGTCAGTCGGCTAGGCCTTCCCATACAAAAATATACATGAATACACTACAACCAAATTTGTGGACAGTATATTTAAAAGTGGATCTTTCCAAAGCAAATACATGCAAGAGGGACTTATTAATGAAGAAACTGCAATTAAAAAGTATGAAAGCTTAAAGTGTAATCATGTGAAGACTTTCGATTGTGGGTTTGTTGTGAACCCGGGAGTGCCATTTCTAGGTTGTAGTCCTGACAAAGTTGTTTACGACCAAACGTTAGGAGAATTTGGCCTCGTCGAGATAAAAACTTTAGCGAAGGCTAAAAAGATGGGGATGTCCATTGCCCAAGCAATCTTAAACAATAAAGCAACATTTTTGAAAAAAAAATGTGGCACTCTCTCTTTAAACCACAAATATTTTTACCAAATTCAAGGGCAACTAGCCTTAACTGGTTTAAATTGGTGCGATTTAGTTGTAGATTCAGGTATTGATATGTATATTGAGAGGATACACTTTGATCAAGGGTTGTGGTTGGAAACGATGTTGCCAAAATTGGCTCTATTTTATTGCCGTCATGCAGTAGGCCTAAATCAGGAAAATGAGATGGATAGCCAGGCTTTATAGAAGGTTTTAGGAAATGAAAAGTTTTATACTAGAGATGCACACGAAAATAATCGACCAACAAAACATAAATGTAAACAAATGGCCTAGACCCTACTTATCGGGCCCAAGATGAGGCCTAATCAATCTTGATGATTGTGACCCGTTGTTCTGTAAAAGTAGCACTTTATTAATTACATCAAGAATGTACCAAATTGTACCCTAATTTTTAAATGTAATTGGGCCTAATTTTCATCTTCCATTGTGCATCCCTAGATTTAACCACACTTCAATCTAAATATTCAAACCTATTTATTGCATAGTAAACAAGTAGGTAGTTCCACAGGTAGGCCTACACGTCACTAATTTTTCAAGTTGTACTACGCTAAGTGTAAATAAATTTAAAGTTAGTTGCGTTACGCAATTTACTTTCTGTTCAACAATGGTTCATTAGTAAAATTAGTAAGTATGCAACATAACTTCCAAATTGGATCCAGTTTTAAGCTGACAATCCTATTTCAACTGGACTTCTTGGGTGTAAAGTTCCGGCTGTACATTCTGAACCCAGATCTATATCCACACAAGGATCAATATGAATGGGAAGCTCTGTATCTTCAATGTTCACATGATGGGTTGATGCTTGAGGTGCAAGCTTGGTTCTCTTCTTTGAGGCAAGAACTGGAATAAACAACATCATAGGTTAGTTACCGGTACATTTTTGAGTTTTTAATGTAGGCGAGTAGTGTAAACGGGGTCTAACTGTAATGACAACTGTCTTATTAGTCGTTTTAGCTAATAATAAGTTTTGGATGGTGAGATGTGAAGTGGATGATTAAAGATAACTCTTCAACACCAAGATCCCTTCACCCAGTCTGGTAGACATTTTATTTCCCACTCTCGATTACCGTTCGACCTATCGACTCCCATAGATCGAATGCAGTCACAGCCTTCTAGATAGTACAGTACAGTACATCTCCCTTTTTCATTAAAGGAGCAAATGGCTCAAAAGACAGGACACATGTAAACCACTAACATTTCATACACAATTAGCTTTTAAAGATTAACACAGTTTTATAATAATCTAACTCAAAATTTTATAAAGATAAGTTCTTCTGAAACAAGTTATAAATTTAATTTGGACGGCACCTTGATAGTACGGCCGCTCCTAGTAGTCTTATAGTTCTCATCAACAATAGGAGGTTGCAACGTGGAAACTGGGCTCCCATCATCAACATTGCTTCTCTTCTGTGTTGGACTGCGACTAGGGGAATGAGAGTCGAGATTCTTCTTTTCCACGGGTGGACGGGGACTAGGGCGAGGACAATCATTGGTTGACCAAGGCTCCCGGGCGGTATTCCAATTTCTGTTGACGTCATCATCTTCTTCACCCTCATCCTTGAAGTACGGAGCCGGAATAAGATGCCACCGGTTGCGACGGAGAAGACCTCTAGACGTTCTAATATTGTACGAACGTGGCTCATCAGTTTTCCCCGTAACAATGCCATGACAGCGCATGTCGATCACCCAGACCGGTTCACCGACAGTCAGCTCCGACAGTTCCCGAGCGTTGTGTCTGCGGTCGTAATTGTGCTTCTGCCGCATCTTGATCTCATTCTCCTTAACATTCAGGCTCGACAGGTCCGGTTTTTGGCTGAGGAGCCGTGAAGTCATCGGTAGAGTTGTCCGTAAACGACGGTTCATCAGAAGTTCTGATGGGCTGAAACCATTGGCTAATGGTGTGGTACGATACGCCAGTAGAGCGGTATAAACATCTTCAGATTTCTTTAGGATTAGTTTTGCTATTTTTACCGCAGCCTCTGCGAAACCGTTACTCTGGCTATGTTTGGGGCTGCTGGTAACAACGTCAAATCCGTAAAGTTTTGAAAATTGTTTAAATTCTGATTTCTCTAGGGTTCCAAACTGAGGCCCATTGTCGCTGCGTACCACTTCAGGAATACCATGTCTGGAAAACATGGCTTTACAGTGATTAATTATGGCTGCAGATTTCAGACTGGTCAACTCTGCGATCTCAAAGTATCGGGAATAATAGTCAGTGACGACTAGGAACCATTTCTCTTCTAGTTTAAATAGATCCATAGCGACAACTTGCCATGGCCTTTTTGGAAAGTCAGATGGAATGAGTGGTTCGTTGTGGTTTTTTGAGTGTTGGATACATTGTGGACAAGATCGAACAAGGAATTCTATCTGCGTCGAGAGACCAGGCCACCACACTGCTTCTCTTGCTCGCGAGCGACATTTTACGATTCCTTGATGACCGTCATGTATTTTTGTTAAGACTTGTTTTTGCAATGACTTTGGTATCACCAGACGTTGTCCTCTTAAGAGTAAATGATCTTCGACAGTGATATCGTGACGAACGGACCAATAATCTTGCAGTTCTTTTACAACTTGATTTTTCTCTGGCCAACCCTGCATGCTGTACTCTTTCAGGGCATTGCAGATTGGGTCTTTATTTTGTTCGATCATCACTTCCTTCAGAAAGTTGTCCGTCACGGGTATGGATTCTACTACGAGACGAACGTATGCAGTAGTTTCTTCTTCCAGTTCATCGGCTTCGTTCACCTGTAGCGGTTTTCTTGATAACGCATCAGCGACAATCATCTCCTTACCAGGTATATAGACGATCTCGTAGGAGAAACGCATTAGTCGGAGACGAAACCGTTGAAGACGAGGTGTTAAGTCGTCTAGAATCTTCGCCGTGAACAGTGGAATCAACGGTTTGTGGTCCGTCTGCAGTACAATATGGAGACCGGTAATGTAGTCGCTGAACACCTGGCACGCATGTGTAAGTGCCAAGGCTTCGCGTTCGATCTGCGCATAACGACGCTCTGTAGATGAGAGCGTGCGCGAAGAGTACGCGACAGGCCGGTTTTCACCGTCGCTTTGTTCTTGTAGAAGAACACATCCGATGCCATAAGCCGATGCATCTGCCGATACCGTAGTCTTCTTTAATGGATCATACAAGGCTAATGTTGGAATTTCAGTTAGTAACTGCTTAACAACATTGAAGGCTTTCTCTTGCGCGGAGCCCCAAAGCCACATGTTTTTGGAGCGTAGAAGAGAAAGGATGGGTTCAAGTAGTTCGGATTTCCGGGGAATATAACGTCCTACTGAATTAACCATGCCTACAAATCGCTGCACATCGTGCTTATTTTGGGGAGCGTCCATTTCGAGTATGGCTGCAATTCGATCCTTGTCTGGAGTAATACCCTCCCGGCTTATGCTATGTCCTAAGAAAGACACTTTATCAACGCAAACTAGTGTTTTGCTTTCGTTGAGTGTCATGCCGATCTCTTGTAGCCTACTGAGAACTTGCCGAAGGCGATGATCATGCTCCTCTAAGGTTGCCCCCACGACAAGTATATCGTCCATGTGAATTAACACTCCCTCAATTCCTTGTAGAATATCCATCGTTCTCCTTTGAAAATGCTCTGGAGCACTAGTTATTCCAAAGGGAAGTCTTAGGAATCTGAATCGGCCAAACGGAGTAAGGAATGTTGTTAGCGGAGACGATTCGGCTGCAAGCGGAACTTGCCAGAAGCCCGAATTAGCATCCAGTTTTGTAAAATACTTTGCTGATGAAAGTTGTGCAAGGGTATTTTCCACTTTTGGTATAGGGTGGAATTCCCGTTTAACACTTTTATTTAAATGTGTCAAATCTACACAAATCCTAACGCCTCCATTTGGTTTTGGAATTACGACCATTGGCGCACACCATTCCGTAGGCTCATGCACTTCTGTAATGACTCCCAATTTCACCATCTTCTTAAGTTCCTCATCTACTCTCTTCAATAAAGGAATGGCTACTTTTCTAGGAGTACTTATGGCTAATGGTATAGCATCAGGTTCTAGCACTATCTTGTACTCGCCAGGCAAAGTTCCGAAATTTTTGAAAAGTGACGGGTACCTATTCTACTTTAATGTTGACGGACTTACTTGTAACGGAATCCACTAGTTTCACTAGCTGTAGTCCTTCAATGGCTGGCCGTCCCAATAATGGTGTAATTAGGTCCTCGACAACGTACACTGTTTGCTGACAACTAGTCTGGTTGTAGGAAAGCTCAGCTTTAACGACCCCTACGACTTTGAGTTGTGTTCCGGAAGGCCCAAACAGTCGTGTTGGCGCCGGTTGCAACTGCTGGTTGGCTAAAAATGCTGAGTTGGACGGTACCACTGTAACATCTGCACCTGAATCAACTTTGAATTTGACTTCTGTTCCATTGATCCAGATGGTCTTGTCCCACGAACAACTCTTCGGTCTAGTGTTCTTGTGGTTGTTGACAGCACCAACAAATACAGAGTCACTGGAATCTGATTCCCCCTCCTCCTGGGCTTGAACTTGATGCACCTTGGGTCCCCCACTGCGGCAAACTTTGGAATAATGTCCCACCTTATTGCACGTGTGACATGTAGCCCCTTTTGCTGGACAGTTGGCTCTTTTGTGCCTGTCTTGACCACACCAGGAGCATTTGCCTGGGTGCCCTAGGCCTGGACTTTGATTGGCAGGGGCCGCAGGGCCCTTGTTGTTGCCTTGTCGCCCATGTTGTTTAGGCCCTTGACTTTTGTTGAAAGTTCTCCCTTTTGTATGACTAGGCTTCATTGAAACAGCACTTACCGCAGTTTCGGAACCCCGCAGGGATGCACGTTGTCTCGCTACGTCTTCTGCTTGTCTGGCTGCTGTTATGGCTCGTTGTAAGGTCAGCCCTGGTTCTAGTTGGAGTCTGTCGCACAACTTCTGGTCACGCATTCCAATAACTATGCGATCACGGATCATTTCGTCGTGGAGCAAACCATACTCACAATCTTTCGCCAGTGTGTGGAGTGACCTAATAAACTCTTCAGCCCCCTCGCTAGGCCCTTGAACTCTCATGTTGAAGCGAGCCCTTTCATAGATTGTGTTGCGTTGTGGAATGAAGTGTTTCTCGAATCGGTCCAACACTGTCTCGTAGGACTTTTCTTCCTCACTAGACAGGTTAAACGACAACAGAATGTCTTCTGCCTCGTGGCCCATTATATAGATAAGCATGTCTATCTGCTCCTCGTCTGGTTTTCTTGAGAGGCCAGATATGACGTTCGGAACCTCTGGAAACGTTTTTTCCATGTCGGCCACTCTTGAACGCTTGTAAAATTGAACCTCTCAGGTGGAGGTATTGCCACCTGATATTGCGTTGCCATCACGGGCGGAACAGCCGTCGTTGCTGTTGGCTGATTCTGTCTTTGTGCCATGTGCTTGACGCCGGGTATTATGTTTTACACTGTTCCCCTTTTTAACACGCGAATTTTACTAACCTTTTACTGTTTGACCGCTGCCACCATGTCTTATTAGTCGTTTTAGCTAATAATAAGTTTTGGATGGTGAGATGTGAAGTGGATGATTAAAGATAACTCTTCAACACCAAGATCCCTTCACCCAGTCTGGTAGACATTTTATTTCCCACTCTCGATTACCGTTCGACCTATCGACTCCCATAGATCGAATGCAGTCACAGCCTTCTAGATAGTACAGTACACTACAACAACGGGAGGCTAGGTAGCCTTTTGCCACTCCACTGGAGGCCTACAGCAGGCTTCGAACCTTCTTCATGAGCCAAAGTTCCATGAATTAACTTTACATTAGAGGGCTAGGCTTATTATGATTTTATATTAAGATAAGGGATATTTTTACGTCATGTCAACTAGGCCTAGACTCCGCCAATAGGTCATGTCCAGTATTATATTTCCAAAGTCAACTATTATTTACCTATATTTTATGTAGGCTTAGGCCTAGGCCCTAGCCTCTAGATTGTAAATGAGTAGGCCTAGGCCTGTGTGGCACATTCTAGGCTTATGACCTAGGCCCATGTTAGGCAGGCAAACTTATCCTAGTGCCCATTTAGGCTAGGGGAATAGGCCTGGAGCATAGTTAAGGGCCTAGGCTAGGCCCTAGCCTATTGATATCTGTCAGTATTGTAGAAGCTACGGCTAGGCCTAGCATAGGCTAACTTGGCAATAGATAGCCTAAGATAATAAATAGGTTATCTCCTAGCCAAGGTCTACACTAGGGCCTGCTTCAGATGTGCTAGGCCTAGACTTACCCTAGGACCCTAGGCATACTGTGCTCACTAGGTATTACGTAGACATATACTTACGAGATCTTGATGCACTGGAATCATACGTTTTCTTGGGGAAATAGTGAGGAAGCTTGTCGTCGTACAGTTTCTTGCCACTCTTATTAAAGTGTATTCCACATATTTTGTGGTTCTTTGTTGGTTCCCAAGAACTGTATTTTCCACTACTCCCTTGTCGATTGACACGGCGAATCCATTCTTTTCTCAAAACTAAATCCTTAGGATATGAATGAAATGACACTTCTCGGGTATTTTTCGTGTTATTTGTGCAACCTAACACACTACAAATAGAGCCAGTTTTACCCATATCACAAAATAAATACAATCACTGAAGATTAAACCGCAAACATTCAGCTGTCAAGTAGCCATTACTAGCCCTAGTCGAGCAACCAATTACCCACAATCCCTTGCGGACGCTCGCGCATGCGCAGAGACTTTATGAAATCGTCTATAGGGCCAGGCTCGCACACAACAGCATGAGGTGGCGATACATTCTCTGGCTAGAGCATGTACAAGAAATAAGCTGCTACTGCAGTACGGGCTGGCTCGCACACAACAGCATGAGGTGGCGGTACCCTCTCTGGCTAGAGCATGTACAAGAAATAAGCTGCTACTGCAGTAGGGGCTGGCTCGCACACAACAGCATGAGGTGGCGGTACCCTCTCTGGCTAGAGCATGTACAAGAAATAAGCTGCTACTGCAGTACGGGCTGGCTCGCACACAACAGCATGAGGTGGCGATACATTCTCTGGCTAGAGCATGTACAAGAAATAAGCTGCTACTGCAGTAGGGGCTGGCTCGCACACAACAGCATGAGGTGGCGATACATTCTCTGGCTAGAGCATGTACAAGAAATAAGCTGCTACTGCAGTAGGGGCTGGCTCGCACACAACAGCATGAGGTGGCGATACATTCTCTGGCTAGAGCATGTACAAGATAAGCTCCTACTGCAGTAGGGGCAGGCTCGCACACAACAGCATGAGGTGGCGATACATTCTCTGGCTAGAGCATGTACAAGAAATAAGCTGCTACTGCAGTAGGGGCTGGCTCGCACACAACAGCATGAGGTGGCGGTACCCTCTCTGGCTAGAGCATGTACAAGAAATAAGCTCCTACTGCAAGAGGGCAGGCTCGCACACAACAGCATGAGGTGGCGATACATGCTCTGGCTAGAGCATGTACAAGAAATAAGCTCCTACTGCAAGAGGGCTGGCTCGCACACAACAGCATGAGGTGGCGATACATTCTCTGGCTAGAGCATGTACAAGAAATAAGCTCCTACTGCAAGAGGGCTGGCTCGCACACAACAGCATGAGGTGGCTGTACATTCTCTGGCTAGAGCATGTACAAGAAATAAGCTCCTACTGCAAGAGGGCTGGCTCGCACACAACAGCATGAGGTGGCGATACATGCTCTGGCTAGAGCATGTACAAGAAATAAGCTCCTACTGCAAGAGGGCTGGCTCGCACACAACAGCATGAGGTGGCGGTACATTCTCTGGCTAGAGCATGTACAAGAAATAAGCTCCTACTGCAAGAGGGCAGGCTGGCACACAACAGCATGAGGTGGCGATACATTCTCTGGCTAGAGCATGTACAAGAAATAAGCTCCTACTGCAAGAGGGCTGGCTCGCACACAACAGCATGAGGTGGCGATACATGCTCTGGCTAGAGCATGTACAAGAAATAAGCTCCTACTGCAAGAGGGCTGGCTCGCACACAACAGCATGAGGTGGCGGTACATTCTCTGGCTAGAGCATGTACAAGAAATAAGCTCCTACTGCAAGAGGGCAGGCTCGCACACAACAGCATGAGGTGGCGATACATTCTCTGGCTAGAGCATGTACAAGAAATAAGCTCCTACTGCAGTAGGGGCTGGCTCGCACACAACAGCATGAGGTGGTGGTACATTCTCTGGCTAGAGCATGTACAAGAAATAAGCTCCTACTGCAGTAGGGGCTGGTTCGCACACAACAGCATGAGGTGGCGGTACATTCTCTGGCTAGAGCATGTACAAGAATTAAGCTCCTACTGCAAGAGGGCAGGCTCGCACACAACAGCATGAGGTGGTGATACATTCTCTGGCTAGAGCATGTACAAGAAAAAAGATCCTACTGCAAGAGGGGCTGGCTCGCACACAACAGCATGAGGTGGCGGTACATTCTCTGGCTAGAGCATGTACAAGAAATAAGCTTCTACTGCAGTAGGGGCTGGCTCGCACACAACAGCATGAGGTGGCGGTACATTCTCTGGCTAGAGCATGTACAAGAAATAAGCTTCTACTGCAGTAGGGGCTGGCTCGCACACAACAGCATGAGGTGGCGGTACATTCTCTGGCTAGAGCATGTACAAGAAATAAGATCCTACTGCAAGAGGGGCTGGCTCGCACACAACAGCATGAGGTGGCGGTACATTCTCTGGCTAGAGCATGTACAAGAAATAAGCTCCTACTGCAAGAGGGCAGGCTCGCACACAACAGCATGAGGTGGCGGTACATTCTCTGGCTAGTTCATGTACAAGAAATAAGCTCCTACTGCAGTAGGGGCTGGCTCGCACACAACAGCATGAGGTGGTGGTACATTCTCTGGCTAGAGCATGTACAAGAAATAAGCTCCTACTGCAGTACGGGCTGGCTCGCACACAACAGCTTGAGGTGGTGATACATTCTCTGGCTAAAGCATGTACAAGAAATAAGCTCCTACTGCAAGAGGGCAGGCTCGCACACAACAGCATGAGGTGGCGGTACATTCTCTGGTTAGAGCATGTACAAGAAAAAAGCTCCTACTGCAAGAGGGCAGGCTCGCACCCAACAGCATGAGGTGGTGATACATTCTCTGGCTAGAGCATGTACAAGAAATAAGCTCCTACTGCATGAGGGCTGGCTCGCACAACAGCATGAGGTGGCGGTACATTCTCTGGCTAGAGCATGTACAAGAAAAAAGCTCCTACTGCAGTAGGGGCTGGCTCGCACACAACAGCATGAGGTGGCCGTACATTCTCTGGCTAGAGCATGTACAAGAAATAAGATCCTACTGCAAGAGGGGCTGGCTCGCACACAACAGCATGAGGTGGCGGTACATTCTCTGGCTAGAGCATGTACAAGAAATAAGCTCCTACTGCAAGAGGGCAGGCTCGCACACAACAGCATGAGGTGGCGGTACATTCTCTGGCTAGAGCATGTACAAGAAATAAGCTCCTACTGCAGTAGGGGCAGGCACGCACACAACAGCTTGAGGTGGTGATACATTATCTGGCTAGAGCATGTACAAGAAATAAGCTCCTACTGCAGTAGGGGCAGGCTCGCACCCAACAGCATGAGGTGGTGATACATTCTCTGGCTAGAGCATGTACAAGAAATAAGCTCCTACTGCATGAGGGCTGGCTCGCACAACAGCATGAGGTGGCGGTACATTCTCTGGCTAGAGCATGTACAAGAAATAAGCTCCTACTGCAAGAGGGCTGGCTCGCACACAACAGCATGAGGTGGTGGTACATTCTCTGGCTAGAGCATGTACAAGAAATAAGCTCCTACTGCAGTACGGGCTGGCTCGCACACAACAGCTTGAGGTGGTGATACATTCTCTGGCTAGAGCATGTACAAGAAATAAGCTCCTACTGCAAGAGGGCAGGCTCGCACACAACAGCATGAGGTGGCGGTACATTCTCTGGTTAGAGCATGTACAAGAAATAAGCTCCTACTGCAAGAGGGCAGGCTCGCACCCAACAGCATGAGGTGGTGATACATTCTCTGGCTAGAGCATGTACAAGGAATAAGCTCCTAGTGCAAGAGGGCTGGCTCGCACACAACAGCATGAGGTGGCGGTACATTCTCTGGCTAGAGCATGTACAAGAAATAAGCTCCTACTGCAAGAGGGCAGGCTCGCACACAACAGCATGAGGTGGCGGTACATTCTCTGGCTAGAGCATGTACAAGAAATAAGCTCCTACTGCAGTAGGGGCTGGCTCGCACACAACAGCATGAGGTGGTGGTACATTCTCTGGCTAGAGCATGTACAAGAAATAAGCTCCTACTGCAGTACGGGCTGGCTCGCACACAACAGCTTGAGGTGGTGATACATTCTCTGGCTAGAGCATGAACAAGAAAAAAGCTCCTACTGCAGTAGGGCTGGCTCGCACACAACAGCAAGAGGTGGCGGTACAGTCTTTGGCTAGAGCATGTACAAGAAATAAGCTCCTACTGCAAGAGGGCTGGCTCGCACACAACAGCATGAGGTGGCGGTACATTCTCTGGCTAGAGCATGTACAAGAAATAAGCTCCTACTGCAAGAGGGCTGGCTCGCACACAACAGCATGAGGTGGCGGTACATTCTCTGGCTAGAGCATGTACAAGAAATAAGCTCCTACTGCAGTAGGGCAGGCTCGCACACAACAGCATGAGGTGGCGGTACATTCTCTGGCTAGGGAATGTACAAGAAATAAGCTCCTACTGCAGTAGGGGTAGGCTCACACACAACAGCATGAGGTGGCGGTACATTCTCTGGCTAGAGCATGTACAAGAAATAAGCTCCTACTGCAGAAGGGGCTGGCTCGCACACAGCAGCATGAGGTGGTGATACATTCTCTGGCTAGAGCATGTACAAGCAACAAGCTCCTACTGCAGTAGAGGCTGGCTCGCACACAACAGCATGAGGTGGCGATACATTCTCTGGCTAGAGCATGTACAAGAAATAAGCTCCTACTGCAGTAGGGGCTGGCTCGCACACAGCAGCATGAGGTGGTGATACACTCTCTGGCTAGAGCATGTACAAGAAATAAGCTCCTACTGCAAGAGGGCAGGCTCGCACACAAAAGCATGAGGTGGCGGTACATTCTCTGGCTAGAGCATGTACAAGAAATAAGCTCCTACTGCAGTAGGGGCTGGCTCGCACACAACAGCATGAGGTGGCGGTACATTCTCTGGCTAGACCATGTACAAGAAATAAGCTCCTACTGCAGTACGGGCTGGCTCGCACACAACAGCATGAGGTGGCGGTACATTCTCTGGCTAGAGCATGTACAAGAAATAAGATCCTACTGCAAGAGGGGCTGGCTCGCACACAACAGCATGAGGTGGCGGTACATTCTCTGGCTAGAGCATGTACAAGAAATAAGCTCCTACTGCAAGAGGGCAGGCTCGCACACAACAGCATGAGGTGGCGGTACATTCTCTGGCTAGAGCATGTACAAGAAATAAGCTCCCACTGCAGTAGGGGCTGGCTCGCACACAACAGCATGAGGTGGTGGTACATTCTCTGGCTAGAGCATGTACAAGAAATAAGCTCCTACTGCAGTACGGGCTGGCTCGCACACAACAGCTTGAGGTGGTGATACATTCTCTGGCTAGAGCATGTACAAGAAATAAGCTCCCACTGAAAGAGGGCAGGCTCGCACACAACAGCATGAGGTGGCGGTACATTCTCTGGTTAGAGCATGTACAAGAAATAAGCTCCTACTGCAAGAGGGCAGGCTCGCACCCAACAGCATGAGGTGGTGATACATTCTCTGGCTAGAGCATGTACAAGAAATAAGCTCCTAGTGCAAGAGGGCTGGCTCGCACACAACAGCATGAGGTGGCGGTACATTCTCTGGCTAGAGCATGTACAAGAAATAAGCTCCTACTGCAAGAGGGCAGGCTCGCACACAACAGCATGAGGTGGCGGTACATTCTCTGGCTAGAGCATGTACAAGAAATAAGCTCCTACTGCAGTAGGGGCTGGCTCGCACACAACAGCATGAGGTGGTGGTACATTCTCTGACTAGAGCATGTACAAGAAAAAAGCTCCTACTGCAGTACGGGCTGGCTCGCACACAACAGCTTGAGGTGGTGATACATTCTCTGGCTAGATCATGAACAAGAAAAAAGCTCCTACTGCAGTAGGGCTGGCTCGCACACAACAGCAAGAGGTGGCGGTACATTCTCTGGCTAGAGCATGTACAAGAAATAAGCTCCTACTGCAAGAGGGCTGGCTCGCACACAACAGCATGAGGTGGCGGTACATTCTCTGGCTAGAGCATGTACAAGAAATAAGCTCCTACTGCAAGAGGGCTGGCTCGCACACAACAGCATGAGGTGGCGGTACATTCTCTGGCTAGAGCATGTACAAGAAATAAGCTCCTACTGCAGTAGGGCTGGCTCGCACACAACAGCATGAGGTGGCGGTACATTCTCTGGCTAGGGAATGTACAAGAAATAAGCTCCTACTGCAAGAGGGCTGGCTCGCACACAACAGCATGAGGTGGCGTTACATTCTTTGGCTAGAGCATGTACAAGAAATAAGCTCCTACTGCAAGAGGGCAGGCTCGCACACAACAGCATGAGGTGGCGATACATTCTCTGGCTAGAGCATTTACAAGAAAAAGGCTCCTACTGCAAGAGGGCTGGCTCGCACAAAAAAGCATGAGGTGGCAATACATTCTCTGGCTAGAGCATGTACAAGAAATAGACTCCTACTGCAAGAGGGCAGGCTCGCACACAACAGCATAAGGTGGCGATACATTCTCTGGCTAGAGCATGTACAAGAAATAAGCTCCTACTGCAAGAGGGCTGGCTCGCACACAACAGCATGAGGTGGCGGTACATTCTCTGGCTAGAGCATGTACAAGAAATAAGCTCCTACTGCAGTAGGGGCTGGCTCGCACACAGCAGCATGAGGTGGTGATACATTCTCTGGCTAGAGCATGTACAAGCAACAAGCTCCTACTGCAGTAGAGGCTGGCTCGCACACAACAGCATGAGGTGGCGATACATTCTCTGGCTAGAGCATGTACAAGAAATAAGCTCCTACTGCAGTAGGGGCTGGCTCGCACACAGCAGCATGAGGTGGTGATACATTCTCTGGCTAGAGCATGTACAAGAAATAAGCTCCTACTGCAGTAGGGGCTGGCTCGCACACAACAGCATGAGGTGGCGGTACATTCTCTGGCTAGAGCATGTACAAGAAAAAAGCTCCTACTGCAGTAATGGCAGGCTTGCACACAACAGCATGAGGTGGCGATACATTCTCTGGCTAGACCATGTACAGGAAATAAGCTCCTACTGCAAGAGGGCTGGCTCGCACACAACAGCATTAGGTGGCGATACATTCTCTGGCTAGAGCATGTACAAGAAATAAGCTCCTACTGCAGTAAGGCAGGCTCGCACACAACAGCATGAGGTGGCGGTACATTCTCTGGCTAGAGGATGTACAAGAAATAGCTCCTACTGCAAGAGGGCAGGCTCGCACACAACAGCATGAGGTGGCGATACATTCTCTGGCTAGAGCATGTACAGGAAGTAAGCTCCTACTGCAGTAGGGGCAGGCTCGCACACAACAGCATGAGGTGGCGATACATTTTCTGGCTAGAGCATGTACAGGAAATAAGCTCCTACTGCAGTAGAGGCTGGCTCGCACACAACAGCATGAGGTGGCGGTACATTCTCTGGCTAGAGCATGTACAAGGAATAAGCTCCTACTGCAGTAAGGCAGGCTCGCACACAACAGCATGAGGTGGCGGTAAATCCTCTGGCTAGAGGATGTACAAGAAATAAGTTCCTACTGCAAGAGGGCAGGCTCGCACACAACAGCATGAGGTGGCGATACATTCTCTGGCTAGAGCATGTACAAGAAATAAGCTCCTTTTGCAAGAGGGCAGGCTCGCACACAACAGCATGAGGTGGCGATACATTCTCTGGCTAGAGCATGTACAGGAAATAAGCTCCTACTGCAGTAGAGGCTGGCTCGCACACAGCAGCATGAGGTGGCGGTACATTCTCTGGCTAGAGCATGTACAGGAAATAAGCTCCTACTGCAGTAGAGGCTGGCTCGCACACAACAGCATGAGGTGGCGGTACATTCTCTGGCTAGAGCATGTACAAGAAATAAGCTCCTACTGCAGTAGAGGCTGGCTCGCACACAACATCATGAGGAGGTGATACATTCTCTGGCTAGAGCATGTACAAGAAATAAGCTCCTACTGCAAGAGGGCAGGCTCGCACACAACAGCATGAGGTGGCGATACATTCTCTGGCTAGAGCATGTACAAGAAATAAGCTCCTACTGCAAGAGGGCAGGCTCGCACACAACAGCATGAGGTGGCGATACATTCTCTGGCTCTAGCATGTACAAGAAATAAGCTCCTACTGCAGTAGGGGCAGGCTCGCACACAACAGCATGAGGTTTCGATACATTCTCTGGCTAGAGCATGTACAAGAAATAAGCTCCTACTGCAAGAGGGCAGGCTCGCACACAACAGCATGAGGTGGCGATACATTCTCTGGCTAGAGCATGTACAAGAAATAAGCTCCTACTGCAAGAGGGCTGGCTCGCACACAACAGCATGAGGTGGCGGTACATTCTCTGGCTAGAGCATGTACAAGAAATAAGCTCCTACTGCAAGAGGGCAGGCTCGCACACAACAGCATGAGGTGGCGATACATTCTCTGGCTAGAGCATGTACAAGAAATAAGCTCCTACTGCAAGAGGGCTGGCTCGCACACAACAGCATGAGGTGGCGGTACATTCTCTGGCTAGAGCATGTACAAGAAATAAGCTCCTTCTGCAGTAGGGGCAGGCTCGCACACAACAGCATGAGGTGGCGATACATTCTCTGGCTAGAGCATGTACAAGAAATAAGCTCCTACTGCAAGAGGGCAGGCTCGCACACAACAGCATGAGGTGGTGATACATTCTCTGGCTAGAGCATGTACAAGAAATAAGCTCCTACTGCAAGAGGGCAGGCTCGCACACAACAGCATGAGGTGGCGGTACATTCTCTGGTTAGAGCATGTACAAGAAATAAGCTCCTACTGCAAGAGGGCAGGCTCGCACCCAACAGCATGAGGTGGTGATAAATTCTCTGGCTAGAGCATGTACAAGAAATAAGCTCCTAGTGCAAGAGGGCTGGCTCGCACACAACAGCATGAGGTGGCGGTACATTCTCTGGCTAGAGCATGTACAAGAAATAAGCCACTACTGCAAGAGGGCAGGCTCGCACACAACAGCATGAGGTGGCGGTACATTCTCTGGCTAGAGCATGTACAAGAAATAAGCTCCTACTGCAGTAGGGGCTGGCTCGCACACAACAGCATGACGTGGTGGTACATTCTCTGACTAGAGCATGTACAAGAAAAAAGCTCCTACTGCAGTACGGGCTGGCTCGCACACAACAGCTTGAGGTGGTGATACATTCTCTGGCTAGAGCATGAACAAGAAAAAAGCTCCTACTGCAGTAGGGCTGGCTCACACACAACAGCAAGAGGTGGCGGTACATTCTCTGGCTAGAGCATGTACAAGAAATAAGCTCCTACTGCAAGAGGGCTGGCTCGCACACAACAGCATGAGGTGGCGGTACATTCTCTGGCTAGAGCATGTACAAGAAATAAGCTCCTACTGCAAGAGGGCTGGCTCGCACACAACAGCATAAGGTGGCGGTACATTCTCTGGCTAGAGCATGTACAAGAAATAAGCTCCTACTGCAGTAGGGCTGGCTCGCACACAACAGCATGAGGTGGCGGTACATTCTCTGGCTAGGGAATGTACAAGAAATAAGCTCCTACTGCAAGAGGGCTGGCTCGCACACAACAGCATGAGGTGGCGTTACATTCTTTGGCTAGAGCATGTACAAGAAATAAGCTCCTACTGCAAGAGGGCAGGCTCGCACACAACAGCATGAGGTGGCGATACATTCTCTGGCTAGAGCATTTACAAGAAAAAGGCTCCTACTGCAAGAGGGCTGGCTCGCACAAAAAAGCATGAGGTGGCAATACATTCTCTGGCTAGAGCATGTACAAGAAATAGACTCCTACTGCAAGAGGGCAGGCTCGCACACAACAGCATAAGGTGGCGATACATTCTCTGGCTAGAGCATGTACAAGAAATAAGCTCCTACTGCAAGAGGGCTGGCTCGCACACAACAGCATGAGGTGGCGGTACATTCTCTGGCTAGAGCATGTACAAGAAATAAGCTCCTACTGCAGTAGGGGCTGGCTCGCACACAGCAGCATGAGGTGGTGATACATTCTCTGGCTAGAGCATGTACAAGCAACAAGCTCCTACTGCAGTAGAGGCTGGCTCGCACACAACAGCATGAGGTGGCGATACATTCTCTGGCTAGAGCATGTACAAGAAATAAGCTCCTACTGCAGTAGGGGCTGGCTCGCACACAGCAGCATGAGGTGGTGATACATTCTCTGGCTAGAGCATGTACAAGAAATAAGCTCCTACTGCAGTAGGGGCTGGCTCGCACACAACAGCATGAGGTGGCGGTACATTCTCTGGCTAGAGCATGTACAAGAAAAAAGCTCCTACTGCAGTAATGGCAGGCTTGCACACAACAGCATGAGGTGGCGATACATTCTCTGGCTAGACCATGTACAGGAAATAAGCTCCTACTGCAAGAGGGCTGGCTCGCACACAACAGCATTAGGTGGCGATACATTCTCTGGCTAGAGCATGTACAAGAAATAAGCTCCTACTGCAGTAAGGCAGGCTCGCACACAACAGCATGAGGTGGCGGTACATTCTCTGGCTAGAGGATGTACAAGAAATAGCTCCTACTGCAAGAGGGCAGGCTCGCACACAACAGCATGAGGTGGCGATACATTCTCTGGCTAGAGCATGTACAGGAAGTCAGCTCCTACTGCAGTAGGGGCAGGCTCGCACACAACAGCATGAGGTGGCGATACATTCTCTGGCTAGAGCATGTACAGGAAATAAGCTCCTACTGCAGTAGAGGCTGGCTCGCACACAACAGCATGAGGTGGCGGTACATTCTCTGGCTAGAGCATGTACAAGGAATAAGCTCCTACTGCAGTAAGGCAGGCTCGCACACAACAGCATGAGGTGGCGGTACATCCTCTGGCTAGAGGATGTACAAGAAATAAGTTCCTACTGCAAGAGGGCAGGCTCGCACACAACAGCATGAGGTGGCGATACATTCTCTGGCTAGAGCATGTACAAGAAATAAGCTCCTTTTGCAAGAGGGCAGGCTCGCACACAACAGCATGAGGTGGCGATACATTCTCTGGCTAGAGCATGTACAGGAAATAAGCTCCTACTGCAGTAGAGGCTGGCTCGCACACAACAGCATGAGGTGGCGGTACATTCTCTGGCTAGAGCATGTACAGGAAATAAGCTCCTACTGCAGTAGAGGCTGGCTCGCACACAACAGCATGAGGTGGCGGTACATTCTCTGGCTAGAGCATGTACAAGAAATAAGCTCCTACTGCAGTAGAGGCTGGCTCGCACACAACATCATGAGGAGGTGATACATTCTCTGGCTAGAGCATGTACAAGAAATAAGCTCCTACTGCAAGAGGGCAGGCTCGCACACAACAGCATGAGGTGGCGATACATTCTCTGGCTAGAGCATGTACAAGAAATAAGCTCCTACTGCAAGAGGGCAGGCTCGCACACAACAGCATGAGGTGGCGATACATTCTCTGGCTCTAGCATTTACAAGAAATAAGCTCCTACTGCAGTAGGGGCAGGCTCGCACACAACAGCATGAGGTTTCGATACATTCTCTGGCTAGAGCATGTACAAGAAATAAGCTCCTACTGCAAGAGGGCAGGCTCGCACACAACAGCATGAGGTGGCGATACATTCTCTGGCTAGAGCATGTACAAGAAATAAGCTCCTACTGCAAGAGGGCTGGCTCGCACACAACAGCATGAGGTGGCGGTACATTCTCTGGCTAGTGCATGTACAAGAAATAAGCTCCTTCTGCAGTAGGGGCAGGCTCGCACACAACAGCATGAGGTGGCGATACATTCTCTGGCTAGAGCATGTACAAGGAATAAGCTCCTACTGCAAGAGGGCTGGCTCGCACACAACAGCATGAGGTGGCGATACATTCTCTGGCTAGAGCATGTACAAGAAATAAGCTCCTACTGCAGTAGGGGCTGGCTCGCACACAACAGCATGAGGTGGCGGTACATTCTCTGGCTAGAGCATGTACAAGAAATAAGCTCCTACTGCAAGAGGGCTGGCTCGCACACAGCAGCATGAGGTGGCGGTACATTCTCTGGCTAGAGCATGTACAAGAAAAAAGCTCCTACTGCAGTAGGGGCAGGCTCGCACACAACAGCATGAGGTGGCGGTACATTCTCTGGCTAGAGCATGTACAAGACATAAGCTCCTACTGCAAGAGGGCTGGCTCGCACACAGCAGCATGAGGTGGCGGTACATTCTCTAGCTAGAGCATGTACAAGAAATAAGCTCCTACTGCAGTAGGGGCAGGCTCGCACACAACAGCATGAGGTGGCGGTACATTGTCTGGCTAGAGCATGTACAAGAAATAAGGTCCTACTGCAAGAGGGCTGGCTCGCACACAACAGCATGAGGTGGTGATACATTCTCTGGCTATAGCATGTACAAGAAATAAGCTCCTACTGCAGTAGGGGCTGGCTCGCACACAACAGCATGAGGTGGCGGTACCTTCTCTGGCTATAGCATGTACAAGAAATAAGCTCCTACTGCAGTAGGGGCAGGCTCGCACACAACAGCATGAGGTGGCGGTACATTCTCTGGCTATAGCATGTACAAGAAATAAGGTCCTACTGCAGTAGGGGCAGGCTCGCACACAACAGCATGAGGTGGTGATACATTCTCTGGCTATAGCATGTACAAGAAATAAGCTCCTACTGCAGTAGGGGCTGGCTCGCACACAACAGCATGAGGTGGTGATACATTCTCTGGCTATAGCATGTACAAGAAATAAGCTCCTACTGCAGTAGGGGCAGGTTCGCACACAACAGCATGAGGTGGCGGTACATTCTCTGGCTAGAGCATGTACAAGAAATAAGCTCCTACTGCAGTACGGGCTGGCTCGCACACAACAACATGAGGTGGCGATACATTCCCTGGCTAGAGCATGTACAAGACATAAGCTCCTACAGCAGTAGGGGCAGGCTCGCACACAACAGCATGAGGTGGCGGTACATTCTCTGGCTAGAGCATGTACAAGAAATAAGCTCCTACTGCAGTAGGGGCTGGCTCGCACACAACAGCATGAGGTGGCGATACATTCTCTGGCTAGAGCATGTACAAGAAATAAGCTCCTTCTGCAGTAGGGGCAGGCTCGCACACAACAGCATGAGGTGTCGATACATTCTCTGGCTAGAGTATGTACAAGAAATAAGCTCCTTCTGCAGTAGGGGCAGGCTCGCACACAACAGCATGAGGTGGCGATACATTCTCTGGCTAGAGCATGTACAAGAAATAAGCTCCTTCTGCAGTAGGGGCAGGCTCGCACACAACAGCATGAGGTGGCGATACATTCTCTTGTGACCGACGAAAACTTCAGAAAAACCTTCAGTCAGGACTGCCAAAAACTGACTGCCGGGCCGGTATCCAACCAGCGACCTTCTTAATTAGGGTCTCTGTCTTACTGCTGAGCCACCTCTTTTGGTACCTAATCTATGTTACGTGTTTACTGCGAAAGGTAACAGATTCTATTACAACATTCAACAATGATTCAGGGCATTTGTTTGGAAGATTTTTGCAAGACTCTGTAATGTGAATGCTTATTTGGAGCTCTCCATTAAGATGGTAGAGAGGAGAGGGTAAGAGCCCAGATGCCTGAAACCTTGCATTTACTCCAAAAAATTGCAGGCCACAACATTAAACACTGGGAGCTTGTCAGATGTCATATATTTCATTGTATTTTTTTGAATTTTTGTTTGGTATATACCTTTACAAAATTTGTTTTTAAGTCGAACGTTGATGATAGCAATATACGATTGTGTGTGTGTCATTTTTTTTGAAAAGGTATTGTATTCGACTGTGTTATGAGTCAAATTTCATTGATAACCCAGCTTGTGAGTTAATGACGTGCCCAAAAAAAGTGGGTTAATTTAAATCGCATTAACACAATATATAAGCCGAAATTTGCACCGAAATGCAAAAACATCGTAATTTTAGAGATAATACTGTTACACGGCGTCCGTTGGTCATTCCAACTTTTATTTGACCTTGTATCTATTCACAAAAACTATTTTGTGTAGGCTATTATAATCTAATTATCCACTCATTTGTATTATTTTATTAATCGAGTTAAGGTTGGACACAAATGAAAAGTAAGAAGCATATCTTGTAACAACTTGTATTAAGGTAACTATTCCCTAAAGAAACCAATCCAATAAATTAAACACAAAGTGGCTCCAAAATCATTTTCTACCGATGACAACTTCAGATTATTATTTCTGTGTTTACAATGCTTTGCTAAACTAATCGTCTAGAAAGTTTCACAAGATGAAGGCTGAACTTGTTTAATTTATTAAAGCCAAATGACATAATACTGAGTAATGGGAGTATTGAGAGCGTATAGACTTACACAGAGCCGTCGCCATTCAATCCAATCATTGTGTTATGGTGTCATTACTTATACTACAGTATATTTTCCCAGTCGGGGTTGGTCTTTTAAATTGCCGTCATCTCTAGCTAAACATGCAACACAGGAAGGACATAACATCAACTTTGCCGGCGTAAGGCTTCTTGCTTCAGTGGACAATCTTCGAGCGAGGTTAATCCGAGAAGCAATTGAGATTGAGAAGCAGCCCCATAACCTGAACAAGCGAGATGACGCCCAAAGACTACCTTCGGCTTGGAAACCGATTGTGGCTAACCTAAAAGTCCAGCAGGTGTTACCAGCCAACAATCAGCCTGTTGCTACCCATTGTCAAAGAAGACAAAGATTTGCAGCAGTATCTCAAGGGGGACCCATAACTAGAAGCAAATACAAAGAGCTTGCTAGAGCTACCCAAGGTCAACTTGATCTCCGCCTAGCTCGTCGAACTCGCAAGGGAGTTCAACGAGCCCATGCTAGGCGGAGATCAAGTAGACCTTGGAGCTACCCAGTGATGTATCGCTGTGGCAGTGTTTTTGATTTTGTATGCAAGTGTTTTTTGGTTTTTGTGGTTTTTTATTTGTTTTTGTATGTCTTGAAGAAGACGACTCTACAGTCGTTGAAACGTTGACTATTATTCAAAATAAGCTTTGGATTGGGTTTACCGAAAAATGTGTTCAAACTTGATATATATATATATACTGAACTTAGACTTTCGTGACTATAATTATTGTTAAAATTATAAAAAAAACACGGGTTGTTAAGTCCCGTTTATTGCACTTACTTGTCTTATTGCCATGTAGCCGAAATTATGACTTGAATGAGATTGTCATTTAAGTTCAATGATTAATAATTGTTGCCAAAAATACATGGCCAAGTGATCAAAGAAATAAGGGTTGGGGGCGTGGTGACAATCATTCATGCAATTCAGGTACAAACTTCGGCTACACCGGGAACGGGTATTCAAGGCGCTAAAACATAATTGTTATGACACGGGATAATAGGATTCTCGTGGGAAACACATGAGGGTAGTCGAGATAAGATAAAACAAATGGATTCAAATACAAAAATGAGGAACCACATTTATTGAAGTTAAAACTTAAAACATGTCTAACTACTACGTGTGTAGTTTTGGCTTTGCGAATCTGGTCTTAAATACGACATATACCGCCTGAAGGGCCAACGGCCTAAGCCATAGGATGGTATTCACCTTCTCTCAGGTCAGTAACAGCCCACTCCGAGTTCCAGTCCCTGGGGGGTCCTTGGTTCGAGAGTCGACGGGGAGTCTTGGGTCTTGCCACTTGTACTTCTTGCGTGTCGATCCGCGTCTCTCTCTCTCGTTCGTCTTCGCGCGCCTCCCTCGCGTGCCTTCGAGTTCCCCTCCTTCCCTTGTTACTACCTGGCACGTGACCAGTCTTGACCAATGGTGGTTTATAACGTCATCATCCTCCAATTAGCGGTCCGCTCTTCTCCCACTTCGGCGTGATCCTTACCGCTCCAGGGATTGTAATTATCAGCAGGATTTTTGCTAATTCGGCCTTCCGAGCCCTGGTGCGAGGTTAATTCGGGGCGCGTGTGAGGCGTTGCCGCGTTGACAATCCATCGAGTGGTGATGGAGTAATCGTGCACCCAGTACGTGTCTTTAGGTGAAAAACAAATCCCAGTTCTGCCTTTGTGAATATGAGAGCCGTGCGAGTTGATGCCGCGTCGACGGTCTATGGAAGTGTTCGATGCCCGGGCGATGATGTAACCGCGCAACATGTGTGCGTGTGTCCGATGAAAATATTACATGAAAAAAATATTTTTTTTTTTTTTTAAAACAACGCTTAGTATTTAAATCCACTAAAAAGTAAAAAATAAAATTTTGCCTCACTCGGAAAATAAAAGCGTTGGGCGCTATCCCTGCATAAACAGCAGAATACTGCAATCTATGTCAATACCGAAAGCGCCCAACGCTTTTATTTTCCGAGTGAGGCAAAAATTTGTTGGGCGAAAATTTATTTTTTACTTTTTAGTGGATTTAAATACAAGCGTTGTTTAAAAAAAAAAAAAAATCATGTAATATTATTTTATACTTTTTAGTCTTAAAGAATCTTGCAATCGAATATATATCGAATATCGATTAATTAATTATGATGGCTTAGTTGATTATTTAGTAAATATGACAATTGGTCCATGTTTTGTCATTAAGAATACGTCTGTGTGAAAACTTTCAGCTCAATTCGACGTTCGAACGTGGGTGTTTTATCGATTCCCATATAAAACTTAAATTAATTAATTATGATGGCTTAATAGATTATTTAGTAAATATGACAACTAATTCATGTATTGTCATTAAGAATACGTCTGTGTAAAAACTTTCAACTCGATTCGACGTTGGGAAGTGGGTGAAACATCGATTCCCATATAAAACATAAATTAATTGTTGAATTAATTGACTATTTTTAGTAAATAATAAATATGACAATTAAATCGTGTATTGTCATTAAGATTACGTCTGTGTGAAAACCTTTAGCTTAATTTAACGTTTGGAAGTGGGTTAAATATCGATTCCCATATAAAACATCAATTAATTAATTATGATGGCGTAATTGATTATTTAGTAGATATGACAATTGATTCATGTATTGTCATTAAGAATACGTCTGTGTGAAAACTTTCAGCTCAATTCAACGTTGGAAATTGGGTGAATTATCGATTCCCATATAAAACATTAATTAATTAATTATGATGAATAACATAATTATTTAGTAAATATGACAATTGATTCGTGTATTTTTAATTAAAATACGTCTGTGTGAAAACTTTCAACTCAATTTGACGTTAAAAAGTGGGTAAAACATCGATTTCCATATAAAAAATTAATTAATTAATTATGATGAATTAATTGAAAATTTAATTAATATGACAGTTGATTTATGTATTGTCATTAACAATACGTCTGTGTAAAAATTTCAGCTTGAACGGACATTTAGAAGTAGGTAGAATATAAACATCGATTTCCATATAAAACATTAATTAATTATGATGAATTAATTGACAATTTAGTTAATATGACAGTTGATTCATGTATTGTCATCAAGAATACGTATGTGTAAAAAATTTCAGCTTGATCGGACATCTGAGAGTAGGTGGAATATTGATTCAAAGATTCCGTCCAGACAAACAAGGCAAGCTAATATGTTGTAAAGTAATACAAATAGTTGGTAGAAGCCAAGAATCAGAGAGATTCTATTGATTCTTGACAATATTGGTCGACTGTCATATTGGTCGTGCTTCCCGTGTTCTGAGGACAAAGCACATACGCTGCTCAGTAACGTCGACCAATATGACAAGTAAGTGCAGTAAACGTGACTTAACAAACCGTTGTTTTAATAATTTTTTGTTTATCTTTATATATATTTATATATTATTATTATTAATTACTCCTGGATTCAATCCGAATAGGCCTACAATGTATGAAATAACACGAAACCAACGAAAATCAATAGCTCCAAATTGGTTTTTCTCTTAGTTGAGTTAATGTTATATTACGAACAATTACTATTCGTAGTCATTACCAAAATATATAATATATATCTATATAATTCCTTAATTCATCCATCCATCATTTTCATTTCCCAATCTGAGGATTAACTAAAATCTAATCAAAAATAGATCAATGAAAAACCCCCCATCATTTCGAAAAGCATAAAAACCTACGACTAATAACCTACCAATTCAATACTTTTTTAAGCATAATTGTATTTTACTTGCGAGATAACATCTATTGACATTATGAACAGAAAAAAAAATTTTCCAAGGGATATTAGTTCAAGTCGAATAAAATATATATTTAAAGTAATTAATATACACTTTTTCGGGTTATACAAATCATGAAAATAATCACGTTAACTGTGGGGTATATATACCCTTCATGCGTTTACATGAGTCTCGTCTCCCAAGTCTGTTTGCCGACACCACACGTTAACATGTGGGGTACAAGGGCGCTGCTGGTTCAAGCTTGCTTTTTGGTGGTAAGTACACACTCAGTACATTCAATATATGGGGTACAAGGGCGCTGCTGGTTCAAGCCTGTCTTCTGGTGGTAAGTACACACTCAGTACATTCAACATGTGGGGTACAAGGTCGCTGCTGGTTCAAGCCTGCATTCTGTGGGTAAGGTACACACTCAGTACATTCACAAGTGGGGTACAAGGGCGCTGCTGGTTCAAGCCTGTCTTCTGTGGGTAAGGTACACACTCAGTACATTCAACAAAAGGGGTACAAGGGCGCTGCTGCTTCAAGCCTGTCTTCTGTGGGTAAGGTACACACTCAGTACATTCAACAAGTGGGGTACAAGGGCGCTGCTGGTTCAAGCTTGCCTTTTGGTGGTAAGTACACACTCAGTACATTCAACATGTGGAGTACAAGGGCGCTGCTGGTTCAAGCCTGTCTTCTGGTGGTAAGTACACACTCAGTACATTCAACATGTACGGTACGGGGGTGCTGCTGGTACAAGCCTGTCTTCTGGTGGTAAGTACACACTCAGTACATTCAACATGTGGAGTACAAGGGCGCTGCTGCTTCAAGCCTGTCTTCTGGTGGTAAGTACACACTCAGTACATTTAACATGTGGGGTACAAGGGCGCTGCTGCTTCAAGCCTGTCTTCTGTGGGTAAGTAACACACTCAGTACATTCAACATGTGGGGTACAAGGGCGCTGCTGGTTCAAGCCTGTCTTCTGGTGGTTAGTACACACTCAGTACATTTAACATGTGGGGTACAAGGGCGCTGCTGCTTCAAGCCTGTCTTCTGTGGGTAAGTAACACACTCAGTACATTCAACATGTGGGGGACAAGGGCGCTGCTGGTTCAAGCCTGTCTTCTGTGGGTAAGTAACACACTCGCTTTGAGGATCACCTGGGACAAGCGGAGGAGGTGGATCGGGAGAAGCAGGGGATGTATGACCATTTTTCCCTTCCTATTACAATACCTATTACAATCTGAAAGATAATATAGCAATAGGTCTTATAATAGGTGCTAGGTGTACAATCCCCGGGTTTCTCGAGACATTTCAGAATTTTTTCCAGTTACCATCAAGCCTAACTGATAAAATAGTTCTTTTCGTGTTACGATGGTCTTATTTCATTTTTCGGCACCATTTGTAATCGTAATTTAGTTTAATGTAAAACTTTTATAAAGTGTAATCTGTTTTGATTTTCGTTTTGATTTCAGTTATTCTGTGTTATTCTGCGTCATGTAGCAACAGCTTTGTTTGCAGAGACCGAATAAAGGTTATTATTATTAATCGAGCGAAGCGAGCGTTTCCATTAGACCTTTATGACACTTCGTTCAGTTTTTTTTTTTTTTTTTATGTCTGTCGATAGCGGTCGAACGAATAGTCCGATCAACTTGAAATTTAGACCATCCACAAGCCTCGATGTGGATTGAAGGTGTAAAGTTTTTAGGCAAAATCGTTAAGAAAGTTAAAAAGTTACACCATAGTTACTGCAAAATATTTTTCTGAAACAAAATGGCAGCCAAATGTGAGATAGCCATATTTTGTTAAAGATTTTTTCGGTTACGAATATGTTTGTGTTATGGCGATCTGATAATTATTTGCAAATTTACACAAAAGTTACTCGAAAATATTTTCTAAAACACAGTAACAGCAAAATGTGAGGTGGCTATCTTATAGTAAACTTCTGTCCGGTAACGAATATACCCATTTAAACGCAATCGGATACGTATAAGAGGCAGAAATTACATTCCTATTGCAGTCAATAACCGTTAGTAACGGTGGCGGTCCGCGGCGAAAACACTAGACAGAATGACAGCTAGAATTCTAAGCAACGCACATTGTACTGCATTCAACAATGTCGGGTAGTATAATAGCTATGGAAATAAGAAAAAAATTTGCAATGCGCATTCTTGAATTGTTGTTTATTGTTGTTTTTATTAGCTTTGAGATCATTTCGCCTGAACGTTTGTAGATGTGGACGCGCTCGCTTATCAACGCGTCAAACAGAGCGTTTTATTATAACCCTAGAATATTCCTTTTCTTACTATAAAGTATTTACTATTTATTATACTATTCTCTATGTTCTATTAACTATTTACTGTTTACTATTGTCTATGCACTGTGTACTGTTTACTATGTAATAATTAGTATTTACCATTTAGTATTAGCTATTTACATGTAGAGACAGTTTTAAAATACTTTAAGTTCATAGTTTTTATGGTTACATTGTTTGATTTATTTTCAGATTGCCGTAACTGACGCGAGTCCTACACCAAATACGTCCTCGGTAAGTTCTTTACAGATAACTATTATACCCACCTTTGGAGAAACAAGTTTTTACAGAATTACCACATTACTATATGTATACAAATTAGTGATGACATCGGGTAGTAAATATTGGAGTCGGCTCCTGAGCCTTAGGAGTCTGGTAGGAGTCGACTCCTCGAACGACAAAAAGATAAAGTAAAAGCGATTAATTTTAACCAATGATGCAACACCCTCGGCGGGCTGCGTGTGTTCCAGTCAGGAGCAAAAATAAACGATTTGGCAGTAAAGACCAATTCTTTTTTGTTCTTTTATTACTTTTATAAATTGGATATATACTATTATACTACTACTACTACTAATACTACTACTACAACTACTACTACTACTACTACTACTACTACTACTACTACT
>OX246742.1:11007675-11037675 GCA_945910005.1 Isoperla grammatica | reverse complement strand
AATAAGTTGCGCCAGACTTGTTCAACTCTTTCGCCGGTCGCTGTTCCAAAACAAAAAAATTCACAACACATTGTTTGACGACTGTTGAAAACGAAAGTCTCTTGTGGGACAAGAATTCAGGACTTAATGACAACACAATTGCTACAAGCCTTGCGTGGGCCTGGGCATAGATAACTAACAGATTAGGTGGTGTGTGAACATAATAGTTTACTTTATAAACATCTGGAGTGAGGGATAGGCCTATTCCCTATGGACCCTGACTAAATTTAAAAAATAGCCTTGAATACGGAAGAGAATGCTGACCTAAGCCTAGACTAGAGAGCCTATATTATACACAGTATTCCCTTTAACGGTCCTCCATGCATCGTTTTCCTCTACTCATCATCGTTTTTAAGTCCCGACGTTAGTGCCATTTAAAGCAAAGTTAAAATTTTCCTCCATTTATCGATCTTCTATTGATAGTTTTCCTCTATTCATCGTCGTTTTTTTACAGTCCCAACACAATAAAAGTACACGTTTTCTCTCTCGATTGAACACTGTCTTGAGCTACTATTTTTGTGCGCTCGACTACGATTGAGGAACTTGCTATCAGAGAGCCACCGCACCTGTCAAACCCTGAGGCGAAGCGACCCCGCCCTCTCAACCGTTGGCCCGATAGGCCGGCTAGCGCCAGCCAATAGCCATTCGCATCCCTCAGATCTCAAGGTTACTCATTAAGTGTGCCATGTATTGTCATCAAGTTTGGCTCTGTTCATTCCACAATGAGTTCAAGCAGTTAAAAAAAAAGTGAGGACACTGGCAGAACGAGAAGAATAATATATTAGAGAAGATAAAAGGAACCCGCATAAAAAAAGTTTCAATTGCCAAGCGGTTAGGCATCACATAAATTATAATTGATTGAACAATGGAATATACAGCTCAGCAGTGTACAAAACTGTCGTTTTTCTTGTTCTGAGCTAATAACCAATCGTGAAATTCTGCCAACTGGTAGCGCGATGTTATTTATGACGCAGGTCCTGTCCCTCAAAGGTTGACAGTCTTTCGACTTCCGCTGGGTTGGGTCTGTAGCGTTTGTCCGGTGTGCCAGGGATTGAATACCTCCATGCTGGAGTACCCCTCGAAAAAGATTACTAGGAATACATACCCCTTGGTAATACAGCCCTAGAGCTGGCGTACCCCCCTCCCCCGGGTAAACAGGCCCTAGTGTACGAATACCTCCTCCCGTGTACCAATAGCCCCTAACCGGTAAAACATCACTAGGAATAAAGCACTCCCCGGCCATTTAAATATCAAAGGTTTTGTTGAGGGGGGTACTTGAGCCCTAAAGATGTATTACCTCACATGATTAACTCGTGAAATAAGACTCAGGGAGGTACTTGAGCCCAAGTCAAGTATTTCCTCCCACTATTTACTCGTGAAATAAGACTCAAGGAGGTACTTGAGCCCTAGTGATGTATTACCTTCAACGATAAACTCGTAAAATAAGACTCAGGGAGGTACTTGAGCCCTAGGGATGTATTACCTCCCACGATTTACTCGTTTAATAAGACTCAGGGAGGTTCTTGAGCCCCAGGGATGTAAAACCTCCCATCATTAACTCGGATAAAAAGACTCAAGAAGATACTTGAGCTCTAGGGACGTATTACCTCCCATCACTAACTCGGGTAATAAGACTCAGGAGGGTATTTGACCCCTAGGGATGTATAACCTCCCTTCATTAACTCGGGTAAAAAGACTCAGGAAGGTACTTGAGCTCTAGGGATGTATTTCCTCCCATCACTAACTCGTGTAATAGGTATCAGGAAGGTACTTGAGCCCTAGAGATGTATAACCTCCCATCACTTACTCGGGTAATAAGACCAAGGGAAGTACTTGAGCCCTAGGGATGATTAACCACCCATCACTTACTCGGGTTATAAGAATCAGGGAGGTACTTGAGCCCTAAGGATGTATTACCTCCCATGATTCACTCGGCAATTAACACTCAGGGAGGTACTTGAGCCCCAGGGATGTATAACCTCCCATGATTAAGTGGTGAAAAAGGACTCAGAGAGGTACTTGAGCCCTAAGGATGTATTACCTGCCATGACAATCTCGTGTTATAAGACTCAGGGAGGTACTTGAGCCCCAGCGATGTTTTTCCTCCCATGATTAACTCGCGTTATAAGAAGAAGGGAGGTACTTGGGCCCTAGGGATGTGCTACTTCCCATCACATACTTGGGTTATAAGAATCAGGAAGGCACTTGAGCCCTAAGGATGTATAACCTCCCATCACTTACTCGGGTAATAAGGCTCATGAGGTATTTAAACCCCCAAGGATATATTACCTCCCATGACAATCTCGTGTAATAAGACTCAGGGAGGAACTTGAGCCCCAGGGATGTATTATCTCCCATGATTAATTCGTGTAATAAGACTCAGGGAGAAACTTGAGCCCCAGGGATGTATTATCTCCCATGATTAACTCGTGTAATAAGACTCAGGGAGGTACTTGAGCCCCAGGGATGTAATACCTCCCATGATTAACTCGTGTAATAAGACTCAGGGAGGTACTTGAGCCCTAGGGATGTAATATCTCCCATGATTAACTCGTGTAATAAGACTCAGGGAGGTACTTGAGCCCTAGGGATGTAATATCTCCCATGATTAACTCGTGTAATAAGACTCAGGGAGGTACTTGAGCCATAGGGATGTATTATCTCCCATGATTAACTCGTGTTATAAGACTCAGGGAGGTACTTGAGCCCCAGGGATGTATTATCTCCCATGATTAACTCGTGTAATAAGACTCAGGGAGAAACTTGAGCCCTAGGGATGTATTACCTCCCATGATTAACTCGTGTAATAAGACTCAGGGAGAAACTTGAGCCCTTAGGATGTAATACCTCCCATGATTAACTCGTGTAATAAGACTCAGGGAGGTACTTGAGCCCTAGGGATGTATTACCTCCCATGACTAACTCGTGTAATAAGACTCAGGGAGGTACTTGAGCCCCAGGGATGTATTATCTCCCATGATTAACTCGTGTAATAAGACTCAGGGAGAAACTTGAGCCCTAGGGATGTAATACCTCCCATGATTAACTCGTGTAATAAGACTCAGGGAGGTACTTGAGCCCTAGGGATGTAATACCTCCCATGACTAACTCGTGTAATAAGACTCAGGGAGGTACTTGAGCCCCAGGGATGTATTATCTCCCATGATTAACTCGTGTAATAAGACTCAGGGAGAAACTTGAGCCCTAGGGATGTAATACCTCCCTTGATTAACTCGTGTAATAAGACTCAGGGAGGTACTTGAGCCCTAGGGATGTATTTCCTCCCATGACAATCTCGTGTTATAAGACTCAGGGAGAAACTTGAGCCCCAGGGATGTATTATCTCCCATGATTAACTCGTGTAATAAGACTCAGGGAGGTACTTGAGCCCCAGGGATGTATTATCTCCCATGATTAACTCGTGTAATAAGACTCAGGGAGGTACTTGAGCCCCAGGGATGTATTACCTCCCATGATTAACTCGTGTAATAAGACTCAGGGAGAAACTTGAGCCCTAGGGATGTAATACCTCCCATGATTAACTCGTGTAATAAGACTCAGGGAGGTACTTGAGCCCTAGGGATGTATTGCCTCCCATGACAATCTCGTGTAATAAGACTCAGGGAGGTACTTGAGCCCCAGGGATCTATTATCTCCCATGATTAACTCGTGTAATATGACTCAGGGAGAAACTTGAGCCCTAGGGATGTAATACCTCCCATGATTAACTCGTGTAATAAGACTCAGGGAGGTACTTGAGCCCTAGGGATGTATTGCCTCCCATGATTAACTCGTGTAATAAGACTCAGGGAGAAACTTGAGCCCTAGGGATGTAATACCTCCCATGATTAACTCGTGTAATAAGACTCAGGGAGGTACTTGAGCCCTAGGGATGTAATACCTCCCATGACTAACTCGTGTAATAAGACTCAGGGAGGTACTTGAGCCCTAGGGATGTAATACCTCCCATGATTTACTCGTGAAATAAGACTCAGGGAGGTACTTGAGCACTAAGGATGTAATACCTCCCATGATTAACTCGTGAAATAAGACTTAGGGAGGTACTTGAGCCTTAAGGATGTATTACCTTCCACGATAATCTCGTAAAATAATACTCAGGGAGGTACTTGAGCCCTAAGGATGTATTACCTTCCACGATAAACTCGTAAAATAATACTCAGGGAGGTACTTGAGCCCCAGGGATGTATTACCTCCCATGATAACCCCGTGTAATAAGACTCAGGGAGGTACTTGAGCCCTAGGGATGTAATACCTCCCATGATTAACTCGTGTAATAAGACTCAGGGAGGTACTTGAGCACTAAGGATGTAATACCTCCCATGATTAACTCGTGAAATAAGACTCAGGGAGGTACTTGAGCACTTAGGATGTATAGCCTCCCATGATAAATTCGTGAAATATGACTTAGGGAGGTACTTGAGCCCTAAGGATGTATTACCTTCCACGATAAACTCGTAAAATAATACTCAGGGAGGTACTTGAGCCCAAAGGATGTATTAACTCCCCTAGAAATACTTAAAATAAGACACAAGAGGGTATTGGGGCCCTAGGGATGTATTACTAGAGTAATTTGCATGAGTTATTAGCTTGAGTTATTTGTTTGGTGGCGATTACAATTTTTTAGCTAGATATATTGTTTTGAATGATTGCCGTGATGCCATCGGGAGTGATTCACTTAGATGTAAATGGTGGGTTGTGTGTCCGTCAATGCTGTTTAAGTCGGTGCGGTCCAAAAGCTGGGTAACAGTAAATATTATCATGTCAAACGTTATTTTCGTAACTTTCGTTTTTGAGGCGGATTACTTTTAAGTCGTTGCTTGTTGTGTCTGTCTCGTGCATATTACGGGTGTTTTCATGTACGACTCTTTTATATTCTTGACCTGCAAATTATTAACTTCCATATTTGGACTAGTATTAACCATAAAATAAAAGCTAGTTATTGAATCCTTTTTCACTTTTTCGTTATGTGTTATTTCTGTGCTATGTTGTCATAATCTACAGAACGTAGTCACACCCACCCCCCAAACCCTCTGAAACCATGATTTGCCTACCATTTTGCATACTTACTGATTCATGTTGTTATTAAACCCGATTTATTTTATGTTTGTTTTCCGATTTTATTAACATGACAATTCTAATGTTTTTATTTTGTTTTTAGGTCAATACCGTATCACTCATCCATGAGTTAAAATTAATGAACCTGTCAAATAGCAACACTATCAATTCCTAAGAGTTACGTGAGACGAATCGTTTTCTCTCTTGTCTTCTAACAACGTTTTGTATCCGTTATTAGTAAATAAATTTGTTAAAGTCTCATCAATGTAAATTCTATAACTCTTAAAGATACTTGTTGCTGATTCATGTGCAATTCCCAGTCATCATCATAAGTATATCATATGCAAAGTTTTTACCAAAAAATTATCAAAGAATCGATATTTATTTTATTAATTTGATTTAACCGTATCAAATTCAAAGCATTTTAAAATGCATAACTTCTTTATTGTGAGATTATAAGGCAACCAAATGTTAAAAAGAACAATCACTGTGTAATACAAACCTACAAGTCATAGTACCCCTTAGTGTACTTTTACGGAAGTTAATAGAAAGGAGGTAAATAATGCTCCCTTGAGATCAAATACCCCCCTGAGTCTAATTTCCCAAGTGTACAATGGGAGGTAATACCAGTGGCGGCTCGTGGGGTTTGAAATAGGTAGGGCACAAATCAGTTTACATTTAAAAAGGGTAGCAAGTCGCATTTTAGAGTTACATTTAGACACTGACACAGATACAGAAGATAGGCCTAATAAAATAACAGCACATGCAAACTTACCTAATATTTTAACGTCTGTGTCATTGTGTTTACGAACAGAAATTCTATAGCCGACATCTATAGTTGTTGTCTGATATTATTCCTACCTATCAACGGTACACTCATTTCATTGTCCTAATGACTTTGGATAGTCCATGTTTTTTGGTTTTCTCACTCAAATGTTTCAAATCATTGACACCAATCCTGTTATGTCTTATCTAAAATAAGTACACAATACTTCAGGATGAATATAGATGTATTGGACACTTTTAATAACACGTAAAGAAACCTACCATGTTTGAAATTTGACACCCGACTCCCGCGTCGAGTCATGGCTAGATTTAAACAGTATGACCAACTTAAGAACTAAACTACCTACTTATGACAATTGGGTTAGTTGATAAATACAACAACCACAACAGCAACAGCTGTGTTAATGTGAGGTTATGTAGGCTATATGTGACAAATCCCTACGCATGTATAATCACCGCCAAACAAAAGGCATGTCAAACAGAATAATGCATTATGCACCATTGCACCTGTAGCTAACAGAACAGCCTGACTAATGCACAAGTCTGGTCTTGGTGGACCTAAATGTCTTCGCTAACAGTCGATCTTCGTAACTCAAGTATTTCTTTTTCAAGTATCTTACCTCATTCATTTTGTTTTGGTGTAACACGGAATATTATCACTGTCCAGGCTACACTACTGTCACACCTCGTTCATTTTACACACTTTAACACATCAATCACTCACTTATTTGCTCTGTTTTGGGCTATAGGCCTACACACACACTTAATGAACACAAGAAACGGACAACACCACGCGAACCACCACATCCAAGGTCGATGCACTACCAGACAAAGCTAGATATTCACTGACCAGACCACTATGTACTCACTGTTCACACAGAACCTGTGACGATCTTTGGCTAGAAACTTGACCTAATTCCATGCAGCTGCTGGAGAAACGCGTTGTGCGCATGCGTCGGAGAACCATCTGAGAAAGAGACAAGTATACCAGCGCAAGGTCTATGGTACACAGCACAGTGCACACGCTCAAGAATCCTAAGTGCGGCCGCGGCAAGGCGGTGGTATCTTCTACCGCGCGTTTTAAACGTCAATTCAAATGTGCATATTACAATTTGTGCTTGGGTGATTGAGAGGGGGGGTCACGTGACCATGTGACCTTATGCGCGAGCCACCACTGGGTAATACACCTTTAAAACTCAAAAACGTCCCTGAGTCTAAACTCGCGAGTTATCAATGGGAGGTAATACATGTGTAACTAAACCACCTTTTTAGCTATGTTATTCAGGAGTGCTTGGCCACCAGGACCCTTATTCTGTAAAATGTTCTCGTTCTCGTGTGAAACGAAAACGAAATCTGCACCCGTTCCGAGGCTAGAAGGTACCAGCAAATAGTATTTCTCCATTGTAGTCACGTTTACGGTCACAGCTGACTATAATTATCAGAATGCAGAACGAAATCAGCCGCCAATTATGAATATGAAATTCTGGCACAGATTTTAGTCACATGGCCAACTGCTTGCGACAATAGTAGTCCCCGTGGAGCTACCGAGACCTCCTATCTTCTAAATCATGGCCGACCGAGTTCCGCCATCAACTTAATGCTAAGGTGTAGTTTTATCTCTATTTGACAACACTTTGACATATATCTTTACTTACCACCTTGTACTATACTATTGAACTAATTATTGTAATTTAACCATGGCGTATATCCATTTATTTACTTAGATTGTTGAATTTACATGTTATGTCGTTTGATTTGGCATTTCGAGTCTTTATTGTGTCAAAAATAACAAGTGGCAGTTGTTATGGACTTAATACCGCAGCCTACTGCATGTTTTAACAGATATAGTGGGCAGTGACCGTTGACACCACATACACATGACTTCGAACAGTGCTATTCCAATGTCTTTGGACTGCAACCGAGAAATACCATTGGCTGCTACCATCCTAGCCTCCAAACAAGACCAAATCGAGATTTCGTTTAGTTCTCGTTTCGTTTCACACGAGAACATTTTACAGAATAAGGGCCCTGACCGGTAAAAACACAAGAAATGAATGATGTCAAGCAGAAGGAGATCGTTAGGAACATTAAACAACAATTGAATATTTAAAATTAAGTAAATTATTATGTAAAATTAAATATTCATTACAATTTATATGTTGTCTGAATAATCGATCAAATCAAATCTTAAATCAAATCAAAATCAAATCATATCGACTCAAATCAATTCAATATCATTACAACTCAAAATCAAATAAACTCATATCAATTCAAATCTCAAGTCAACTCAAATCAACTTTTAATCATTTAATAAATATCTTATAAAATTTGGTCGCCTAACATTGTCAAAATCAAATCAATTTGATATTTAAATAAACTGTTAGTTACTTGTGGTTTCTCTAATAAATCGTGGGTTGGGGTGTGTTGTGGATAAACCGAACTCTGTACGGATGTTGGCAAACTCTCAAGAAAGATTGCAGACTGTTTGAAGGTTCTTTGACGACTGTGTGCCTTTCTCTTTTTTTTTTTTTTTTTTTTTTAATATTTTGATATTTTGGTTTCTTTTTTAAATATTTCTTGAAATGTAAATAAGACTGGAGTGAGGCCTCCAAAACACCCCAACAAGTGTCCGCGAAGTAGTGTCTCTCGCTGCCTGTGATTGGCATGGATGAAATGTATCGAAAGCTACTATTGGTTGGAAGGATTCGTTTCAAGGCCAAGTTGTCTTAACTTCCGTCAAAGTCCAGAACGTACGAAATCGCAATGGTTCTATTAGCCTGAGGGTAATACGTCCTAGTTTTTCGAAGAGAATAGGTTTTGTTCTGTTTCTTGGAAGCAGTGATTTCACAAGTTGACGGAATGCGTCTGGAATTTTCTGTTCTGCGTAGTTGTCGAGATTCATTGTTACATCTTGAAAGTTCGATAAACAGACCTGATCAAATACATCAGGTCCACAAATTAAGTTCTGGCTTGTATTCAAATTCGATTTAATGGATCAACAATGATTGATTATTAATAAACAGTTAATTATTAAATTAAATAATTAAAAACAAAGGATAGATATAAAACATGTAGTGAGCTTTTGGTAAGGCTCAAGTACGCCCCTGAGTCTGATTAACGAGTTAATCATGGGAGGTAATACGGGATGTATTAAGCTAATGGGATGTAAATAAGGCTCAAGTACGTCCCTGAGTCTAATTTCACGAGTTTATCATGGGAGGTAAACATCCCTCAGGCTCGAGTACGTTCCTAAATCTAATTTCATAAGTTATCAATGGGAGGTCATACAACCCTAAAGATCAAGTACTTCCCTGAGTCCGATTTCACGAGTTTTTCATGGGAGGTAATACATTCCTATTGCTCAAGTACGTCCCCGAGTCTAGTTTCACGAGTTAATCTTGGGAGGTAATACACCCCTAAGACTCATGTTCGTCCCTGAGTCTAGTTTCACGAGTTATCAATGGGAGGTTATACATCCCTAAAGCTCAAGTACGTCACGATTTACAATTCACGAGTTATTAATGGGAAGTAGTATATCCCTTAGGCTCAAGTACGTCCCTGAGTCTATTTATACGAGTTAATCATGGAAGGTAATACATTCCTATGGCTCAAGTTCGTCCATGATCTAACTTTACGAGTTATCAAGAAGAGGTTCTCCATCCCTAAGGCTCAAGCACGTCCCTTAGTCTAATTTCACGAGTTATCAATGGGTGGTAGAAGTACGTTTCTGAGTCTAAATTCACGAGTTATCAATGGGAGGTTATACATTCCTTATGCTCAAGTTCGTCCTTGAGTCTTGTTTCACAAGTTATTAATGGAAGGTAATACATCCTTTAGGCTCAAGTACCTCACTGAGTCTGATTTCATGAGTAAATCATGGGAGGTTATACATCCCTTAGGGTCAAATACCTCACTGAGGATAAATTTACGAGTTATCAATGGGAGGTAATACGTCCCTAAGACATCCCCAGACTTCGAGAAGCGCCCAGTGCGCTTTTTTGAACGTCCATTTTGTAAATACAAATTTCGATTTTATGTTTATAGATCACAAGTCCACGACTAGGAATTTAATGTGAGCGATTGAGTGCGGGAGGGAAGGGAGGGCACGTGCCCGTGTGCCCTTACAAACGACCCGCCCCTTATTCCGTAGTTGATGCGAAAAATAATATTACTTCTGTGTCTTTAAAGTTAAGCACCTTTGGAGAAAGAACATCTAACTTAACTAAACATATATTTAATAGCCAAGGTACAAACCGCAGTAGACATTGCAGCGAGTTTGAACCCTTGCCAAATGTTTGGTTACTGCCAGCACGGCGAAAAGATGAGAGAATCCATCAGGCAACATGCATCAGGAGTGTGTCATAAAATAGCCCATGCTCTTCGCAATAAGCACTATGAAGTCTATGAAAAGGTGCATGGCCTTTTAACGTCAGAAAGCTGTCAATTAATCGGGGGACGTCGGAGTGAAACGTTTTAGATCCATTAATCCGCTTTGAGGATCACCTGGGACAAGCGGAGGAGGTGGATCGGGAGAAGCAGGGGATGTTTAACCATTTTTTCTTACCTATTACAAGACCTATTACAATCTGAAAGATAATAAAGCAATAGGTCTTATGATAGGTGCTAGGTGTACAATCCCCGGGTTTCTCGAGACATTTCAGCATTTTTTCCAGTTGCCATCAAGCCTAACTGATAAAATAGTTCTATGCATGTAGCCATGGTCTTGTTTAATTTTTCGCCACCATTTGTATTCGTAATTTAGTTTAGTGTAAAACTTTTATAAGGTGTAATCTGTTTTGATTTTCGTTTTCATTTCAGTAATTCTGTGTTATTCTGCGTCATGTAGCATCAGCTTTGTCTGCGAAGACGGAATTAAGGTTATTATTAGTAAGCGAGCGAAGCGAGTTTCTCCATCAGACCTTTATGGCACTTCGTTTTTTTTATTTTTTATTTGTGTCTGTCGATAGCGGTCGAACGAAAAGTCCGATCAACTTGAAATTTGAACCATTCACAAGCCTCGATGTGGATTGAAGGTGTAAAGTTTTAAGGCAAGTTCGTTTGAAAAGTTACAACGTTACACCATAGTTACAGCAAAATATTTTTCTCAAACAAAATGGCGGCCAAATGTGAGATAGCCATATTTTGTTTCAGATTTTTTCGGTTACGAATATGTTTGTGTTATGGCGATCTGATAATTATATGCAAAGTTACACAAAAATTACGGCCTACTCGAAAATATTTGTCTAAAACACAGTTACAGACAAATGTGAGGTGGCTATCTTATAGTACACTTCTGTCCGGTCACGAATATACCCATTTAAAAGCAATCGGATACGTATAAGAGGCAGAAATTACATTCCTATTGCAGTCAATAACCGTTAGTAACGGTGGCGGACCGTGGCGAAAACACTAGACAGAATGACAGCGAGAATTCTTAGCAACGCATATTGCATTACATTCAACAATGTCGGGAATTATAATAGCTATGGAAATTAGAAAAAATTTTGCCAGACGCATTCTTGAATTGTTGTTTATTTTTGTTTTTATTAGCTTTGAGATCATTAGCCAGAAGGTTTGTAGATGTGGACGCGCTCGCTTATCAACGCGTCAAACAGAGCGTTTGATTATAACCCTGCAGTATTCCTTTTCTTACTATAAAGCAGGGGATCGAACCGAAAATATTTTAATTTCGGTTCGGTTTTTGGTTCGGGAGAATCATTTCGGTTCGGTTTTCGGTTCGGTTCGAGCAAATAAAAAATAACGGTTCGGTTCGAACCGGTTTAAACCGGTTCGAACCGGTTCAGCAATGTTTGTATTCGACATTTTAAAAGTGAGGAAATAGCATACAAAAATCACTATTTTTTTTGTTATACTATATTATCGAATCTCTTACCTTCATGATCACGTTGCAGAGTGTATCTAGCACGACGACTCATTTGTGGTTGCGTTAAATTTAAAAAGTTACGGAATACATATTCTTTTTTCCTACCCATATCTACGAAACGGAAGCTGAAATGCGACTGACATAAAAGTAACAGTGCATGGTCATTTGCCACAAAAGTTTGTTTTATGTTCGAGGGTGGGGTTTGCACGTGTTCCGACAGCGGAGTCTCGTCTTAACCCTGTAATTTTCAGATTAGTGTCAACGGTCAAGACTCAACATAATATTTATGTATAGGCATTTTCGTCTCCAAGGTTCTTGATTTATAACTTCTAGGAAAGTGGAAACCAAAATCTTCTGCCGGTGCGTTTTGTGATCTTCGCCGAACACATCTTCCAATTGTTAACAATATGTCAACCAACTATCATGGTGCCGAAGGTTGTTTCTATTGTGTATACTTTCTGTTCCTTTTATTGCAAATATAAAAGGAACCCAGCCATCCATCGAGTATTGTCATCACCAACCTTTCAAAGGAAGACCTCCCAAATCCCAGTGGAACAAATCGCAGAACTTCCAAAAATAATTTTTCCCTTTGAATTTTTTGTTTTTATATTTTTATCTTTATTGCAATTTTGAGATTTTGATGTACGGAGGCTTGTACCGAAAATAACCGAAAAAAAACGATAACCGAAACCCAAAATATCGGTTTTCGTTTCGGTTTACGGTTTGACCACTTTTTCATAACGGTTTTCGGTTCGGCTTTCGGTCCGGGAAAAATAACGTTTTTTTCCGGTTTTCGGTTTTCGGTTCAAACCAGTTCGATCCCCTGCTATAAAGTATTTATTATTTGTAATACTATTCTCTATTTTCTATGAACTATTTGCTGTTTACAATTGACTATGCACTGTGTACTATTTACTATGTAATAAGTAGTATTTACCATTTGTTATTTACTATTTTCATGTATAGACAGTTTTTAAATACTTTTAGTTCACAGTTTTTATGGTTACATTGTTTGGTTTATTTTTAGATTGCCGTAACTGACGCGAGTCCTACACCAAATACGTCCTCGGTAAGTTCTTTACAGAGTTCTATCATACCCACCTTTGGAGAAACACGTTTTTACAGAATTTCCACATTACTATATGTATACAAATTAGTGATGACATCGGGTAGTAAATATTGGAGTCGGCTCCTGAGCCTTAGAAGTCTGGTAGGAGTCGACTCCTCTTACAACAAAAAGGTAAATTAAAAGTGATTTATTTTAACCAATGTTGCAACACCCTCGGCGGGCTGCGTGTGTTCCAGTCAGGAGCAAAAATAAGTGATTTGGCAGTAAAGACCAATTCTTTATTGTTCTTTTATTACTATTATATATTATATATTACTATATATACTATACTTTATATACTAAATATACTATGTACTATATATATTTTATATTGCTATTCTCTCTATCTTGAGATCAAATACCCCTCTTAGTTTTATTTCACGAGTTATAAATGGAAGGTTATACATCGTTCAAGCTCAAGTACGTCCTTGAGTCTAATTTCACAAGTAATCAAGGGGAGGTAATACATCCCTTAGGCTTAAGTACGTCCCTGAGTCTAATTTCACGTGTTATCAATGGGAGGTAATACATCCCTAAGGATCAAGGACGTCCCTGAGTCTAATTTATCGAGTAAATAATGGGAGGTAATACATCTGTTACTAAACCACTTTTTAGCTCTGTTATTTAAGAGTGTCTGGCCAACTAACTGGTAAAAACACAAGAAATGAATGAAATTAAGCAGAAAAAGATCCTTAGGAGCAATTAAAAACAGGTGAATCTTTAAAATTAACTTAATTAAAATGTCAAATTAATTGTTTATAACAATTAATATGTTGTGTGAATAATCGGTCATTTAAATCTGAAATCAAATCAAATTCAAATCATATCAACACAAATCAATTATATAACATATCAACTCAAAATCAAATTTAACTCAAATCAATTCCAATTTCAAATCAAATCAAATCAAAAACCAAAATCAAATCAATTCATATCAATATCCAATCAAATTAAAAATCAAAATCAAATCAATTCATTATATTGTCCAATCAAATCCAAAATTAAAATCCAATCAATTCATATCAAGAGCCAATCAAATCAAATAATTTAAAATCCAATCGTTTCATATCAATATCAAATCAAATCAAAAATCAAAATCAAATCAATTCATATCAATATCAAATCAAATAAAATAAAATAAAATAAAATAAAATAAAATAAAATAAAATAAAATAAAATAAAATAAAATAAAATAAAATAAAATAAAATAAAATAAAATAAAATAAAATAAAATAAAATAAAATAAAATAAAATAAAATAAAATAAAATAAAAATTCGAAATCCAATCAATTTATTTCAATATCCAATTAAATCAAAAATCAATTATCAAAAATAATAAATCAAAACCAAATCAAATCATATCAATAGCCAATCAGATCAAATCAAATCAAAATCAACTTTAAATCATTAAAGAATCTCTTATTAAATCTGGTCGACTAACATTGTCAAAATCAAATCAATTTGATATTTGAATAAACTGTAAGTTAATTGTTGTTTCTCTGTTCAATCGTGAGGCCTTTAATCAACTTTGAAATAATGCGCAAAATCGAAACACGCAAAAGGACACGCAAAATATTATGTGTTGTTAGTTATCTATTTGTGGTTCCTCCGGGTCTGCGGTGTGACGTCCGGGTTAAAGTTGGATGAAGGTCTATGTAAATGGAGACTGGCGAGCCGATGTGGTGTGTCGTGGATGTACCGAACACTGTTTGGATGTTGGCAAACTCTCAAGAATGATTGCAGACTGTTTGAAGGCTCTTTGACGACTGTTCTGCCTTCCTCTCGAGCGATGATGGTCTTGAAAATCTCGATCCAAGAACAATTTTATAAGTAGAGATCAAACGGAATCAAGAAAATGCAGGAAACCGAATGTAAAACCCCAGCAGACCGACAAACCAACCATCTTAAAACAGTGAAAACCACTTACAGTAGAACAATTTTTACTTTAACACGCCAAACTCTCTGCTTAAGATTTACAGCAACGCACATTGCACATCATTCAACAATGTCGGAAAGTATTATAAGATTGATAGCTATGGAAATTAGAAAAAAATTTGCAACGCGCATTCTTGAATTGTTGTTTATTGTTGTTGTTATTAGCTTTGAGATCTTTTCGCCGGAATGTTCGTAGATGTGGACGCGCTCGCTTATCAACGCGTCAAACAGCGTTTTCCTAGTGTTATATAACCCTGCATATTCCTTTTCTTACTGTAAATTATTTTCTATTTATCATAATACCCCCTATTTTATATTAACTATTTACTCTTTATTATAACGTTGCACCGTGTCCCTCCCATTTAGTTTTTACTATTAACATGTATAGACAGTTTTTAAATACTTTAAGTTCATAGTTTTTTCTGGTAACATTGTTTGATTTATTTTCAGATTGCCGTAGCTGACGCGAAACATACACCAAATACGTCTTCGGTAAGTTCTTTACAGAGTACTATCATACCCACCTTTGGAGAAAAAAGTTTTAACAGAACTACCACATGACTTTATGTTAACAATTATACAATATTCATTTTCTTACCCCTAGGAAAACGCTCCGCGTTGCTTGATGTGTTTTTTTTTGTAGTAAATCAAACAAATCATTTGCATATAATCGTTTTACCCAAACAAAAAGAAATACGTTTATAAAAAACATATATTTTTTTACAAGATGGTTGTTCAAGATATAACCTTAGAATTTGTGTATGTTATTGTTCAATATGATGCTATTTATTGCACCTGATATTATTTAAATCCGTTAAGAAGTTTTCTTTGAATAAATTAAAACCTTCAAGCTGATTTTTCAATGGTTTTCGCATAAATTCATTCAACCGTGCTATAAACAATTGTCTCTAATAAACAAAATATTAAACTTATCTGTGTAGAGAAAGTTGCATAATTGAGGTACAGGCTATCAGACATAAATCGTGATATTTTAAAATCACACAAAAACCGTATTTAAACCATAATAAGCTATTTAAATCGTCGACAAAGATCGTTGTTACTTTGCGTTTACTGACTCCCGCGTGATGCGACGTGTCTGAGGCGCAACCAATCAGGTGACGAGTTTTGAGCGACGCGATTTGGTGGAGTTAGTTGCGCTGGACTTGTTCAACTGTTTCGCCCGTCGCAGATCCAAAACTAAAAAATTCACAACACATTGATTGTGATGACTATTGAAAACGAAAGTCTCTTGTGGAACACATATTCAGCACTTTATAACAACACAAATGCTAGAAGCCTTGCGTGGGCCTAGGACTCTATTTAAAAGACCGTGAATACGGAAGAGAAAGCTGACGTAAGCTTGTCCTTGACTAGAGAGCCTATATTTTATACAGTATTTCCTCGATTTATCGTTATTCCATGCATCGTTTTCCACTACTCTACTTATCATCATTATTTATAAGTCCCCATGGCTCTGCCATTTAAAACAATATTAAATTTCCTCCATTTATAGTTCTTCTATTGGTCGTTTTCCTCTTTACAGTGTCATTTTACCACAGTCCCAACACAATAAAAGTACACGTTTTTATCTCGATTGATCGTTGTCGTGAGCTACTTTTGTTGTAAGCGTGACTACGATTGAGGAACTTAGCTATCGGAGAGCTACCGCACCTGTCATACCCTGCCTCGAGGCGAAGCTGACCCCCCTATCCCACTAAACAGCTGGCTTCTGGTGCCAGCTAAAAGCCATTCGCATCCCCCATATCTCAAGGTTACTCATTCAGTGTGCAGTGCATTATCATCAAGGTTGGCTCTGTTCATTTCACCATGAGCGCAAGCAGTAAAAAAAAGTGAGGACACTGGCTGAACGAGAAGAGAATAGAGAGAAGTTGAAAGGAACCCACATGAAAAAAAATTTCAATTGCCAAGTGGTTAGGCATCACGTAAATAATAATTGATTGAACAACTCTAAGTTTTTCCGATTTTCCTCCTTTCATGGAATACACAGCCCAGTAGTGTACAAAACTGTCGTTTTTCTTGTTCCGAGCTAATGACCAATCGTGAAATTCTGCCAACTGGTGTAGCGAACTGTTATTTATGACGCGGTTCCTTTCCTTCAAAGGTTGACATTCTTTCGACTTCCGTTGGGTTGGGTCTGTAGCTTTTGCTCCGGCAACACTGTTATTTCCATCATATCTTGGTTTAGGAGCCGATTATAATGGTTCAATACACAAACATGAGTCATTAGCTCTAAACGTTTCAGTCTCAACAGCTGGCGGTCGGCTGTTAGTCATGACAAAGTGTTTGCTTGCCTGTGGGTGAGGGGGGTTCTCATGGGGTCTGTGCAGGGGGATAAATCCCCGCGACTTTATCCCCCGATTATATCGGCGGATATTTTTAACTCCCCGGTCACAACATTTGTCTCCCCGAACCGTGTGCTGAGATATTATCCCCCGTGTCCCCCGTGATCCGTGGCAAGTGGAAGATATTTGGATGTCCGAGGGATATTTCCTACTGCGCATGGGCAAACTTATGCATCCCCACCCCTGAATGACATCCCACGGCCAAATAACGTGACGGCTAATTTGTCAGCGGGTGAAATAGCATCTCTGCATTTGGTGTCTTGTTTAAAACAATTAACGGAAACACCATATTCAACAAGTTTCCAAAATCAGCTGGAGTCGTACGACAGAAATTTTTAAAGCCAGCTCTATCTTACATTATAGAATCTCGCTTTTTCATAAATGTTCTTATCCACCATCTTGGACTTTTTATTTGTTTTTCTTGAAGCGAGTCGTTAATTAATATATATCCGCGGGATTTTTTCCCAGGATAAAGTCCCCCGGACATTTGCGTTTCCACTTGTAGGCGGACAATTTACAGCAACAGTGTCACGCTTGTCTTCGAAGATGGATGTTGATACTGGTGCGTTGACTTTATTGGATAGAAGTGCACCCTATATATTAAATTAACGACTCGCTTCAAGAAAAACAAAGAAAACGTCCAAGATGGTGGATAAGAACATTTATAAAAAAGCGAGATTCTATAATGTAAGATAGAGCTGGGTTTAAAAATTTTTGTCGTACGACACCAGCTGATTTTGAAAACTTGTTGAATATGGTGTTTCCGTTAATTGTTTTAAACAAGACACCAAATGCAGAGATGCTATTTCAACCGCTGACAAATTAGCCGTCACGTTATTTGGCCGTGGGATGTCATTCAGGGGTGGGGTTGCATAAGTTTGCCCATGCGCAGTAGGAAATATCCCTCGGACATCCAAATATCTTCCACTTGCCACGGATCACGGGGGATAATATCTCAGCACACGGTTCGGGAGAAAAATGTTGTGACCGGGGAGTTAAAAATATCCGCCGGTTTTTATCGGGGGATAAAGTCCCGGGGATTTATCCCCCTAGTGGAAACGCACCTTTACTGCAGACGATCACTATGAGACTGTGGGGTGATCATAAGTTTGTTGGAACCAGTTACTTACTCAACTCATACGCATCTCCAATAATTCATCTGGGTGTAATAATCCATAAAGCAATGGAAAATAGTGAAAACATGCATTTTCTTTATTGATAGTTTTCCTCCATTGATCGTTTTTTTTACAGTCCCTTCAAAAACGATGAATCGAGGGAATACTGCGTATAGACCAGGCCTAGCCTACATGATAGAGGCCTAAGGGTTGGCTTGGCCTCACTCCAGTTTGCCTCTTGGTCTCTACTGTTGCATTTAGTACATTATTATGCTTACCACCTACTCTGCTAGATATCTAGGTCCACGCAAGGCTCCCCCCCCCCCCCCCCTTCTGATTGTGATCAGATTGGAGTAGAGCAGAGCAATTAAGCAGCTCAAAATGTATACATGAAATACTAAATTAGTTAGTTTGCACTGATCCGCATCATTTGAAGGAATTGCTACAGTAGGAAGAACTAAACCCTTATATCCCTCTTTCCTTACATTTATCTTGTTTCTTCATTTCTGTTTAATAAGTCTGTAAATTATTGTCAAATGCATTTTCTTGTATTACACTTTGTGTTATATAATAACTGCAGTTTGTAATAACGTACAATGCATTTTTTTAATTTTGTATCATGATTAATATTTTATTTATTAGCACTTATGTTATTTTGGTGTGCCATTTTTTATTGTTTCAATCAAGATAGCCCGCAGACAGGCTTTTTACCCTACGTGGGTTTCTTTCAAACTGTTAAAATTTGTTATTAATGTATCTTAAATTGTAAGTTTAAAAGAATTGCTATATGTGAACTAAAAAAAAAAAAAAAAAAGATTACTTTATTTCAAGATTACATAATTACAAGTACATTAAATGCTTACGGTACGCCTAGACAGTTACCCTAGTATTCTAAGCTGTTAATAAGTACGCCTAATACTAAAAAAAAAATTATTTCCTTGCGTGACGAACGAAATCTTCCAATGTAAACAACAACGCATCGCGAGCGAGCCCTGTTCATAGGTTGCACGTACGTCACATCTTTGCGCGTGACGGTCACATTTCTGATCAAACTTTGACGTTGCTATGAAGAAACAATTAAAGGCTGTTGTGGTAGAACACATTAATTCTTAGTTCTTCAAAATCCAGCTTGTTCTTTAATTACAATTGGTATGTGTGGTAATTTTTTATTTTTTTATTTCTGTATTACTTATGTTAAATTTGTAAATTCTAAATATGGCTTATTTATTAAATTTGAATTGTAATTGCGAATGATCTAGGATTGGTTCTTCTCAGTTGTGTCGCAATCATGGCCGCTGTGACGTCACGTGGGAACGATGAATTTACTTTACCTATTTACTGCTAACTATTTTCTATTTACTAATTACTATTTCCAATTAATTATTTCCTATTAACTATTTTCTAAGTACTTACTATTTACTACTTACTATTTACTATTTACTTTTTACTATTTACTTTTTACTATTTGCAATTATCTATTGTTTTTTTACTATTTACTATTTACAATTTTTATATTTCTAGAAATATTTCATCAATGTTGTATATCATGATTTATTTTGTTTAGATCAACGTGTTTAAAGAATGCTGCCCTGAAATGCCGATCATAATCCCGGACAAGTCGTTCTTAGATTGTCTTCAACCGAAACCAGATCCGAAAAATAAGAATACTACTTTGCCTCGGATCAGCGGAAGTGTAAGTGAACACACTGTTTACTGCTTAGAACTGATTCTGTATCTAAGAATACTACTTTGCCTTGGCTCAGCGGAAGTGTAATTATTATTTTCATTATTATTATTATTATTATTATTATTATTATTATTATTATTATTATTATTATTATTATTATTATTATTATTATTATTATTATTATTATTATTATTATTATTATTATTATTATTATTTTATTATTGCAATACATGCAAGCTCGGTCAAAACCGGCATAAACATGTTGTACGGACAGAAATGTCAAGTATTTCCATGTGTTTATCTTATTAAAGTCTTCTTAGAACATATTAAATGTATCATTGTCCCTATATATTATTTTTCGAAAACGAACTGTGGATGCTATGTACGGTCGAGGCCAATTTGTACTCATCCCAGCATTCGCTCTTCGTACGGTGGAAACCACGAAAACCACCATCAGGATGGAGAACTTCTTGAAGTCTTCATTCTTCTTAGTTCAAAAATTTTCGTACTATCCTACACGTGTTCAAAATTATTGCTTTTTGCATCTTGATGTATATGTTCGGTTGGAGACCAATTAGTTTAATACTGTCATGGAGTTGACGCGGAACAATACCATTTGCTGATACAATTAACGTTAAAACAGTTACATTATTCTGCTTCCACAAACCTTTTATTTCAATAGATATAGTCAGGAGGGAAATCGCTACCATTATGATTCCGCTAAACTTTTTGACCTTTTAGTCCGATTTACAAGCTACTGTCCGGACGGATCCACGCACAACACATCCGCACTTACCTCGTTCTAGCTGTTCTAACATTCATTTCAAAGGTGTTATCCATAGGAAAGCATAATAGTTCACGTATCAGTGGCCATTTTAAAGATTATTTCAAAAGTATAGACCCAGTAGTTTGTTATGACAATTTACGCATACTTGTACAAATGAGCAACGTGTCTACGTTTTCGCAACTTCAATTGGAGAAAAACTAAGTATCGGATTTGAACGAGAGGCCCTTAAAAATACGCACCAATAATGTGAGACAATAATGAAATAAACTTTTTAGTTAGAAAGTGCTCTGAACGAAAATTCATAGCTTGCACTAATATGCAGGGTGCGTAGTTTCATGGCCCAAACCGCTGCTTTTGAGGCCCAACTGCTGCACCCTGCAAATTAGTGCATGCTATGAATTTTCGTTCAGAGCACTTTCTATCTAAAAAGTTTATTTCATTATTGTCTCACATTATTGGTGCCCGTTCCAATCCGATCATTAGTTTATTGCCAATTGAAGTTGAACACACAAACACACTTTGCTCATTTTTACATATTATGATACGTGAATTGTTATAACAAGTCAACTACTGGGTCTATAATGTTGAAAGTTTATTTAATTATGGTCTCTCATTATTGCTGCGTATCCTTAAGGACCTCTCGTTCTAATTCGGTCATTAGTTTTTCGCCAATTGAAGTTGGAAAAACAAACACATTTTGCTCACTTTTACATATTATGATGCGTGAATTGTTATAACAAGTTAACTACTAGGTCTATAATTTAGAAATAATTGTTAAAATGACCACTGATATATGCATTAAATATGCGTTCCCAAAAGTGTAACCTTAAAAATGAATGTTATAGCAGCTAGAACGAGATAAGTGTCGTAGGATATGCGCGTGTATTCGTAACTGTCAGCGGATTTGTCCCAACTCTAGGACTTTGTGACGTCAGAGGGCGGGTCAGTCACAAGTTATTAATTACCCGATTTATGAAGAATTTAATTTTGAAAACTAGAACTACGTATGTTTATTGGTTCGGGAGATATAACCAAAATAATGGAGCGCCGCGCGCGTGACCTTTGACCCCCGCCCCCCGCCACCCGCATCAAATGCCGAGATGCACATGGGGTAGAGATGATTCCTGACGTTCATACGAACATTTTTATACCCGTTTCTTGCTTCTACTCAAAAAGTATAGCGGAATCGGTTTCTAGACGTCTTTTTCAGATTTCCCTCCTGACTTATATCTGTTTATCTTTTCTCGCCAAGTTGTTTCTACATTATTATTATTATTATTATTATTATTATTATTATTATTATTATTATTATTATTATTATTATTATTATTATTATTATTATTATTATTATTATTATTATTATTATTATTAATATTATTATTATTATTATTATTATTATTATTATTATTATTATTATTATTATTATTATTATTATTATTATTATTATTATTATTTTATTGTTGCAATACATACAAACTCGGTCAAAACCGGCATAAACATGTTGTACGGACACAAATGTCAAGTATTTCCATGTGTTTACCTTATTAAAATCTACTTAGAACTACTTAATATATCTTCTTCTTCTTCTTCTTCTTCTTCTTCTTCTTCTTCTTCTTCTTCTTCTTCTTCTTCTTCTTCTTCTTCTTCTTCTTCTTCTTCTTCTTCTTCTTCTTCTTCTTCTTCTTCTTCTTCTTCTTCTTCTTCTTCTTCTGCTTCTCAAATGCCCACATTTGGCTATACTACTTAATATATCATTATTATTATTATTATTATTATTATTATTATTAATATTATTATTTTTATTATTATTATTACTATTATTATTATTATTATTATTATTATTATTATTATTATTATTATTATTATTATTATTATTATTGTTATGATTATTATTTTTATTATTATTATTATTTTATTGAATGTATCACAATCATACAATCTCGGTCAAAACCGGCGTTAATATGTTATACGGACGTAATGCCAAGTATTTCCATGTGTCTACCTTATTTAACTTCACTAATCTCATGACTAACTCATTATTATTATTATTATTATTATTATTATTATTATTATTATTATGTTTATTATTATTATTATTATTATTATTATTATTATTATTATTATTATTATTATTATTATTTTTAAAAGCGAGAAGTACTACTGATCTGCTACTTGAACTTTCTGATCTTGTAAATTCAAAGCTCGATGATAATATGCATGTTATGGTAATGTTCATTGATTTCACTAAGGCATTCGACACGTTAAATCATTCTAAATTAATTTCAGCCTTGCGTAACTGTGGAATCAGAGGACCACTTTTAAAATGGTTCATGAGCTATTTAGAAGACCGGCAAGTATTAGTTAGAGTTGGGGATATATTCAGTAAACGGAAGTGGGGGATCTCGGGCGTGCCGCAAGGCTCTATTTTGGGACCAATCTTATACTTAATATACGTTAATAATATGTTCAAATGTGTTGTTCATTGTAAAATTTTCATGTACGCGGATGACACTGTATTTGTTATAGCGCACAGGGTGTTTAAAGTAGCAGAACAGTTATTACAACAAGATTTTATTAACGTCCTTTGTTGGACTCACGATTTTAATTTGATCATTAATTCTAGTAAAACGAAAGTTATGCATCTGTGTTCACCCTAAAATAAATTTAAATTAATGCCTGTTAATATCGTGTATCATTCATATGATTGCCTCCACGGATTACAAAAAGGTCAAAACTGTATAGGTTGCCTTGAAAAAATTGAAATTGTTGAAACATATGTCTATTTAGGATTGACGATTGGAAAGCCTTTGTAGGAGGTTGCGTTCTGCAGCATTCCAACTATTTAATTTAAAATATCTACTACCCTTTAGTATTTTGAAGACAGTTTACTGTGCAATAGTAGAATCGCTTTTGTTGTATGGTCTATTTTTATGGGGGCGTGCATCAAAATGCCATTTAAAATCTCTAATGGCATTGCAGAATCGAATTATTAAATCTATAACACCCAATCTAAGCCTTTCTATTAAACAGCGGTATCAACTTTCTGGTGTGCTCCCAATCTCGTTTTTACTTACTTTTAGATTGTTGCTTGCTTATTATTTCAGTGATAAATATAAAGTTTTAAATGATATCAGTAGTGTGAATCTCCGTCATAGAAATAGATATTTAGTGCCCTCCTATATAAACAAGTACGGAATGAGAACTTTAAAATTTATAATCCCTTATGAATTCAACAAGTTGCCATCAAATTTATGTGATTTAAATAGCCTTAGTTTAGTTAAGTTTGCATTAAAAGAGTGGATTTTGTTAAATTTAACGTTAGAGTAATTGGGTATTTGTATTGCGTGTTCCAACTAATTTATTCTGTGTTTTTATTTATATTGTACCCATCTCATATTTTTCCTCTTTATATATGTTTGTTTTTCAGTTTTTGTCGTTCAGTTTTTTTTTTTTTTTATATATATTATTTGACTTTTTGGTTATCTGCCATTACGGTTTAATTGTTTGAGTGTACTTTTCTTGTTTATGCCACAGATAAGCCCTTTCAAGGGCTTTGTGGATTTTATAAAGGTGTAAAAATGTTGTGTGCTTTTGTTTAAATGATAAAAAAAAAAAAAAAAAAAATTATTATTATTATTATTATTATTATTATTATTATTATTATTGTTTTTTATTTCCTCACTGGTTACTCGGAAACATATTCATGTTTGTTATCACAAATGACTTTGCTTTGGACAAATTGCCAGGAAAGTTTGTGATTAAAGAATTAATGTGTTTGTTCAAAAAAATTATTACTTTAATTACAGTATAATATTTAATAATAGGTAATCTTAATGTTCTGTATGTTGACAGTGCATTATGGAATGCGCCTTTACGACTGAGAAGTTGACCATCAAGAATGTGAGTATCTGTGTTTATGTATATCTGCATGATTGCCGATAATAATAAGTTATTTTTCTTATTCGGAACTATTTTACTATTTCACTCATAATGCAGCAACTGTCACACACGGAATAATCATCACTTACTCTAATGTGTTTTTGACCTCCAGTCGCAACTATGCACTCTTGCTTCCCATTTCTGGTTTGTATACGTCATTTACCCATGTATTACCAAACACATTTTATACTTTTCAGTAACTTGTCGGTCGCGTAGGTATTGAACACGCAACTGATGTGTTAATATGTTGAATACAAATCACTTTTTGCTCCATGTATATGTAATATATTTTTTCAATAAGGGGTTTCTTGATTATTTTCTTTTGCCTATATATGTTCTTTTTGATGTTTGGGTTTATCAATTAATACCTACATAAACGCTGAATAAACACAATTAATATTTATACATATATATTTGAGATGTCTCATTTGGACACCCTTGGTGGGGGCATCAGCTAAAAATAATATGTTGTCTGAGTAAAAATAAAAACAAAACAATGTATTCAAGGAATTGTACGTGTTAAAGATTAGATACGGTCAAAAATGTTAATTTATTTTCCACAATAGCAAGTAACTCCAATATTGCTCCTTATTTTGCAATATTTATATCCCTGTGGGTGAATTCACCAATATTATGTTGGCTAAGAAGCTAAAATCGAAAGATATTGTACCAAAGTACCCAAAACAGATACAAGCTTTCCGGCATATGGGGAACGTGGGGTTGCAAATGGGGTAAACTCTATACAAATTATGCTCAAAGTAAACACATAATGTATACAAATTATTCAATTTTATATAATATATATTGTGTTGGGCATCTTTTTAAATGGGAAAAATATATAATTAACAATTTTAATGTGTTAAAGGTTACATACTTCCAAGAATCTTAATTTCATTGTCAAGATCGCAATTATCATTAATATAGCTAATTATTTCGACACTTTGGATAGCTCGGTGTGAAAATCGGAAGTCAATATATAATAATAATCGAAACCACTTCCAGACCTTCCAGCATTGAAGGGGTGGGGAGTTTCAGAGTGGCTAAACTATATGCATTTTATGCTCAAAATAGAAACAAAACGTAAAGTGGTTTGTGCAACCCTTAAAAAAATCGTATTATATAGTGGCTTACGTATTAAAGAGTACCTACTCATAAGAATAGTTAATTATTTCAACTGGCAACAACCGCAATTAATATTTGCATTGCTTTTACGGTACCAGATTTGGAGACCCCTGGGTGGGTGCACCCACCAAAACCATGTTGGCTAACAACAAGTGAATACTCTTTGTGAAAACGTCAACCAAAAGTGTATGTGATTTGCATTTGTACGTACCTTGTACTTTATTTTATGATGCATCAATTATATGTGTAATTTTTAGAAAGAAAAATACAGCATCGACTTTAAAGCTCTAAACACTCTGCTTGCCAAGTATGCAGTCGGAGAGTGGGCGCCTATTATCAAGGACGCCCAGGATGCCTGCACAGCCAAACCACGTGAGTATCCTGATTGCACATATTGTTTCTCGTTCATATATAATATACAAATATAAATCTACTAATAGTAAAAGTATATTCATCCAACTTGCTTGCCGGCAGCCCGATACCCAAGCAAGCTAGCTCGCGCGGCAATACTAAAGTGAGGCTTGGGTTGAAACGTTTTAAGAGCAGTGTTGTGACTTATCTAGATAAATTTATCTAGATAACGTATCTAGATAAAATCTGTTATCTATTATCTTAATCTAGCTAATTTTTTTGGTGTTATCTTTATCTTTTATCTAGTTAAAAATACAGATTATCTTATCTAAAATTTTAAGCTTTTAGATACAAAAAATAGATAAAATGTGCAACCATAATATAGATACAAAATAATAATAAAATATACCATTTTTCAAAATGAAAAATACTTCTACTGGTTTTCCCCTTTTTTGAAAATGGCGGCAATTTGTTAATGATAGATATGGAAAAAAAATAAGTGAATATTGCTTTTTAAGAAACATGTCAATAACTCAATAATATCATTATTATCTTTTATCTTTTCAAAATTATCTAGATAATTATTTAAATCTTTTATCTATTATCTAGATAATTTTTTTACACTTTATCTTTTATCTTATCTAGATAATTTTTTGGAGAACTAGCTTTATCTTTATCTAGATAAAAAATTAACTATCTAGTCACAACTCTGTTTAAGAGCACTGCTTTATACGAGTATGTACAATGCAAGTGCGGACCGAATCGTTGAGCCACTTACAGTAATATAAACCTACATATCAATATATTACTAAGTTAGCCTTGTCAGGATGTACTAGTATAGTAAAACATGGTTGATATCTGTCTTCTAGCGTCTGCAAAGAGCGGTGAATCCTGCCGTTCCGGTGCTAACGACGTTTCCAAGTGCCTGTCTGCTTACTTCATCAACGTAAGTCAAGTTGCCCCAACGTTACTCACACTTACGAAATACCCTATTCCAGTTTTACGTATCTAGTTCCTACGTTCCTAATATCTACTGGAAACATCTCCATTAGGGATAATGTACGACCTTGGTTGGTTACCTTACCTGTATGTCCAAAAACAGCGGGGGGTGAAGAATGATGATTATGGACCCTACTAAGCGGGAGTTGCCTTAAAATTGTGTGCAAGGCCACCAGGAATCTGTTGTGTTCCGTTGAAACAAGGTGAATGAAAGGAGCGGTAGATAATACATGTTCTACGTACGTGTTTTAAGAACATGTATAGACTCAAGACCATCAGAAATCTGTTGTGTATACACCTTCAATTAATTCATATCCTTGAATGCGTTTACATTCTTCTTTCGAGCGTTCGTCTCTGGGTTTATGGAGTATGTCCACTAATTCACGTAGAACAGGATCATTTCGCTGAATCATCAGTATCTGGTCTTCCATACTCATCGTTACGTACACGTCACCACGAGAATTAAGAATCGACTCCATGGTGTCACTCTGTTCTTCGATTGCCACACGGCTCAGCGCGTCTACATGGCTCATTTTCACTCCCGGCCGATGCCGTACTTCGAGTATATTGTAGTCTTGCATCAAATTGTGCAATCGGGCAACTTGCGGATTCAGGGTACGGTGAGCATTCATATAGACGAGTGACTGACAATCAGTTACTATGGTGAATGCAGTCGGTAATATACTTTATACCAGGCTGGCATGTCACCATAGAAACCGGTTCGTAGGGGACGTATTGTCCACCCCTGGAGTAGCGCTGTCAACGTTGGGGCGAGATGTTGATGTGATAAGTGTCATCTGAGCTTGGCTTTCTTTAAATAGACCTTGTTGTTGTTCAGGGTTCAAGAGTCAAGGCGATGAGAGCAATAAGCATTCCATTAGGGGACGGTAAAGTAAAACGCAACATCTCGCGGTGACATGCCGGCCTGGTATGGATTATAGAAACTGGTGCAGTTGGTCTAACGTCCAGACTATGGCCATCAACTCAAGTTTTGAGGAATGATTATTCCTTTCGGTGTCGTTAGTTTTCTTTGAAACGCAGTAAACAAGGTGTAGGTCACGATCTTCCCCTTCCTGGAGAAGCATACCACCAAGGCCATCCCATGACGCGTCGGTATGGACTTCGGTGCGTGCAGTGGGGTTGTACAGCATAAGCGTAGGTTGGGATACCAAGGCGCTTTGCAAACTGGTGAAGGCTTGCTGCTGTTCTGAGTTCCAAACAAAAGCTTGCTCCTTCTTCGTCAGGCGACTCAAAGGTTCGGCTATTTTGGCATAGTGCTGGATAAATCTACGGAAGAATCCGGTAAGGCCTAGCCAGCTATCTCGTGTACGTTTCGAGGTACAGTGAATTCCTCGATTACTGATATCTTCCGTCTACCTGGTTGTAGACCGCTCGGAGAGATAACGAAGCCTAGGTACTCGACTTCATACTTGCCGAACTCACATTTAGTTAGTTTACACGTAAGAAATGCCTTACGTTAGGCCATTAGGACTAACTTCAGTCGATATAATAATTCCGACCATGATCTTGCAGGAATTAAGATATCATCGAGATAGCATAATGCTATTTTGTTTATGATCTACATAAATTGTAATGCCAAATTCATTATGCGTTGAAATTCACTGGGAGCATTTGTCATGCCAAACATCATACGCTCGAACTGCCCTGTTGCGCCTTGCGTTATGAATGCGTTTTTATGTTTGGAGGACTCGGCCAGCGGAATATGTAAATAGCCGTGAGCGAGATCCAAAACCACAAATATTTTACTGCTGGATAGTTGCTCCAACATGTCATCACTGTTCGGTAATGCGTAGTTCATTTTTACAGTCTGCGCGTTTAGGCGTCTGTAATCAACTACCATGCGGTATTCACCTGTTTTCTTTCGTACCAGCAGGACTGGACTGGCGTAAGGAGACTGGGTTTCCGTGACCACACCATTCTTCTTCCACTCATCAACGATTTTGTTTATCTCCTCCCGTTCTGATGCGGTGGTTTCGTATGGCTTGGAACGAACAGGTCCACTACCTTCAGTTTCAATTATCTCTATTTCTGTCAGGGAAGTGCAGCCTAGTCCGTTCATGCTGAAGGCGAAACAATCTTTGAAGTCGTTTAGTAGTTCGAGAAGTTCATTCCTTTCATCTTGTTTGATACCATCTCCAATTTTCAAGTCTTCCATGATGATTGGACGCTGGATATTTCTCTCTTCCTGGATATTATGAGGGACTTCATTGATTACGTCACCTCGCATGATTCACGTACCCTTCTTTATATGAGAGTCCTTGTCGGTGGCATTTAATACCGGTACCACAGTGTGGCCATTCTTAATTTCAAATAGCTGATCACGATTGTTGAAAGCATTACATATTGCTGAACGGATTGCGAGTTGGTCAGAATGCACGTTAACCAGACTTACGGCGTTACGTGTTATTAACTCATCATTGACTGTAACAAATGATGCACGATTAACTACATTATCTAGATTAAACTTGTCAAACAGTGTATTACCACGATACGTTATGACAAAGTCATTATCCACCCTTGCATATGCTATGTAGGGAAGGTCAAGCCAAGTGCGGCCCACCAGCATGCTAACAGAGAGTGCATTGTCGGGTACAACGAGTAACGTGATGTTCTTTCCAATTATGCTATCAATCGTTATGTCTCGAGTTACCTTACCAATTGGTTGAACTGATTGGTCAACATTTCCAAAACCGTAGAGTTCGGTCGAAGTTTGTTCTAACACCATATTACACTGCAAGGCAGCTGATGCTTGTATGATGCAGCTGGACGATCCTGGATCTATTAAAGC
>OX246742.1:10902675-11002675 GCA_945910005.1 Isoperla grammatica | reverse complement strand
CCGATTACACATCTTTATTTTGAACCTGAACGGAAGCTCCGATTACAAAACCAAAATATACGAAATACGCAGAAAAGAAAGACGCAGCGAAAAGTATTACATCATTTTTTTTTTGAGCAGAATCCTCCAAGGTCCCAAGGCATACAGGTCGTCCCAATGCTATTTCTTATGGGAGATTTTCGCCGATGGGACCTAGCACGAAAATCACTAACTTTGATATTTTTTCCCCGGGTTATGGTGAACCCGATTTATTTTCATTTAGTCGCTAATTTCATAGCTAATCAGCCTTAGTTAAACATATTTTTTTGGTGTAGCGGGTGAGAACCCCTTTAATGCAATACTGTAATCACCGACATTTTCCAAGATGGCGGCTAACGCGCAAGGTGCATTTTGGCGGACCCGAAGTATGTTATATGAAATGAGATCTGCAAGCGACCCTGAAAAAATCAGCTTTCTTCTAATTTTGCCCTTGTCGGTATAGAGAATGACCCATCTCTGCTTCTCCGCCATTTATTTCAAAGCTCAGCGCCACTAGCGGCCGAGCGCAGAACCAGTATCCGGTCCAATAGGGAAGTCTCACGCATTTTTTTTATTTGCTTACTGGTTACCTCAAGTTAAAATAAACGGGAATTAATTGGTTTCGGCTCGAAAGGTGCATTAAAATCGCTTTAACAGCAAGTCAAAGATACTGCTGTCAAAACACGCTCAGAAACGGACCTGCGCCATCTTGCTCGTGATTTCAAGGTTCTGACGTCATATGTCAGTAAACAGTAATTTTATATCATACAAATAGTACTGAAATCCCACCCTTTAGTAGATTATTGCTCTCATAAGACTCTAACTGAACCAACGTTTATTTATAGTTAGTAAATGAACATTTCTCAACATTAATTAACAACAATAAGTTAAATAATTGCATTATTTTTAACACGTTTTGGTAAATACTGTATCAAAATGTGTTTTCTGAAGAAAACAGTGGTATAAAAGACATTGTTGTAAAGTCACTGCATCCTAGATATTGTAAAATGTCCAACTTAATATCGTTGATATTATTAAGAATACTTCAAGGAGGCAGTTGTTTACATGACATATGACGTCAAGAGCCGTTTTTCAATTACGGAACGGGAAGTTCCAAATTTCAAACTTAAAATGCTAATAGAATTGGAAATATATGCTTCTCAGATATAAAAATTATACCGCCCGTATTTTTAGATAATGATCTTCCATTTTTAGGTACTTCGAGGAATATTTATTTTTGATGAGACTTCCCTATTGTCCATTGAGTAGCACGCGACAGTTTGATAGATAGCGACTTTGACAGTACCACAGCAATTCATTGAAGGGCGAAGGAGTTAAAACACCAATATCCGATATTGTTCTGTACATCATTACCAAATAAGGCAAGCAGTGGCATTTCAGTCCACAAATTTCTCCAAGAAAAGGGACTGCAATCAATATGCCTATTTAATCTCAAGATTGGGAAAGACATCTCATAACTACTTCTTAAGCAGGGCCCAGATTCACAAAGGTGTCTATATGCCAAGACGTCCTAGTTTAGGCAAATATTAATGATATAAATCACGCATATGTCGTTTTGCAATGCCAAAAAGATAAAATATAGTAATAATATTTTATTTGTAAATGTGTAGTGTACGAGACCCAGAGATGATTTGTCTTGATGTATCTAGCTAGGATTTGTCTAACTTAGGCCGACTAAGGGCGCCCGCGCACTACGCGGCCAGGCCAAGCGACCATGGCCGCGCGGCCAAAAACCATCGCGACTTTGCTCCGCGACTTGGTCGCGCGACCACAAATATGTAGGTCAAATTTGTTTGATCTCAGTTAGGTAGTTAGGTTAGTTAGGTAGTAGTCGGTGCGTATCGCGCAGGATCTCGTTGGCCGCGCGGGCTGGCCGCGTAGTGCGCGGGCGCCCTTAGAGTAAGGCACTTTGTGAATCCAGGCCCTGGATTCTAAATCAACTTACTCTCTCGGGAAATTCCAAAGATTTTTTTTGCAATTTGTATGACGTATTTATAAACAATTATTTCCGAATACATTAGGCCTACATATTAATCAGGCGCATAGAAAGTAATTTTTACTGAGAATAACATGCCTCAAATTACCGAACAATCTGTTTTTATCCAAATTAATTTGACACTATTTAATGAATATTGAAGACGACTTTTTTTTACCAAAAACGGACATAATGGTGACACATATGCAGATCATCATTATATAAACATTATTTAAAATGTATCTGTAACTGATTTTACTGATCACTTAAAACATACAAGACTTTTCCTTGATTACATGTTTGATCCTGGCAACTAATTTCCAAAATTAACTCATAGCCCAAAGTAAATATATATTCAAATAAAACTCTCTGAAGAAATTTACAATATAAACAGTTACTTAGGCACAGGTCTCTGACCACAATGGTTTCACACCTGAAGAACGCGAAAATAGCCAGGAACAACTGTCGCATGCCAGAAGCCGACACACACTGACGTTTCAGCGCCCGCGCCCAAACAATGTTCCCCGCAGACCCACAGCTCCACGTAGAGCGCGCCAAGCACACAGCTCGTCAACGCTCCCTGCAGCACAGCCTTCTCGGGCGAACCACAACAAACAATGTCTCCCGCAGACCCACAGCTCCACGCAGAGCGCGCCAAGCACACAGCTCGTCAACGCTCCCTGGCAGCACAGCCTTCTCGGGCGAACCACAACAAACAATGTTCCCCGCAGACCCACAGCTCCACGTAGAGCGCGCCAAGCACACAGCTCGTCAACGCTCCCTGGCAGCACAGCCTTGTCGGGCGAACCACAACAAACAATGTTCCCCGCAGACCCACAGCTCCACGCAGAGCGCGCCAAGCACACAGCTCGTCAACGCTCCCTGGCAGCACAGCCTTCTCGGGCGAACCACAACAAACAATGTTCCCCGCAGACCCACAGCTCCACGTAGAGCGCGCCAAGCACACAGCTCGTCAACGCTCCCTGGCAGCACAGCCTTCTCGGGCGAACCACAACAAACAATGTTCCCCGCAGACCCACAGCTCCACGTAGAGCGCGCCAAGCACACAGCTCGTCAACGCTCCCTGGCAGCACAGCCTTCTCGGGCGAACCACAACAAACAATGTTCCCCGCAGACCCACAGCTCCACGTAGAGCGCGCCAAGCACACAGCTCGTCAACGCTCCCTGGCAGCACAGCCTTCTCGGGCGAACCACAACAAACAATGTTCCCCGCAGACCCACAGCTCCACGTAGAGCGCGCCAAGCACCCAGCTCGTCAACGCTCCCTGGCAGCACAGCCTTCTCGGGCGAACCACAACAAACAATGTTCCCCGCAGACCCACAGCTCCACGTAGAGCGCGCCAAGCACACAGCTCGTCAACGCTCCCTGGCAGCACAGCCTTGTCGGGCGAACCACAACAAACAATGTTCCCCACAGACCCACAGCTCCACGTAGAGCGCGCCAAGCACACAGCTCGTCAACGCTCCCTGGCAGCACAGCCTTCTTGGGCGAACCACAACAAACAATGTTCCCCGCAGACCCACAGCTCCACGTAGAGCGCGCCAAGCACACAGCTCGTCAACGCTCCCTGGCAGCACAGCCTTCTTGGGCGAACCACAACAAACAATGTTCCCCGCAGACCCACAGCTCCACGTAGAGCGCGCCAAGCACACAGCTCGTCAACGCTCCCTGGCAGCACAGCCTTGTCGGGCGAACCACAACAAACAATGTTCCCCACAGACCCACAGCTCCACGTAGAGCGCGCCAAGCACACAGCTCGTCAACGCTCCCTGCAGCACAGCCTTCTCGGGCGAACCACAACAAACAATGTTCCCCGCAGACCCACAGCTCCACATAGAGCGCGCCAAGCACACAGCTCGTCAACGCTTCCTGCAGCACAGCCTTCTCGGGCGAACCACAACAAACAATGTTCCCCGCAGACCCACAGCTCCACATAGAGCGCGCCAAGCACACAGCTCGTCAACGCTCCCTGGCAGCACAGCCTTCTCGGGCGAACCACAACAAACAATGTTCCCCGCAGACCCACAGCTCCACGTAGAGCGCGCCAAGCACCCAGCTCGTCAACGCTCCCTGGCAGCACAGCCTTCTCGGGCGAACCACAACAAACAATGTTCCCCGCAGACCCACAGCTCCACGTAGAGCGCGCCAAGCACACAGCTCGTCAACGCTCCCTGGCAGCACAGCCTTCTCGGGCGAACCACAACAAACAATGTTCCCCGCAGACCCACAGCTCCACGTAGAGCGCGCCAAGCACACAGCTCGTCAACGCTCTCAGGCAGCACAGCCTTGTCGGGCGAACCACAACAAACAATGTTCCCCACAGACCCACAGCTCCACATAGAGCGCGCCAAGCACACAGCTCGTCAACGCTCTCAGGCAGCACAGCCTTGTCGGGCGAACCACAACAAACAATGTTCCCCGCAGACCCACAGCTCCACATAGAGCGCGCCAAGCACACAGCTCGTCAACGCTCCCTGGCAGCACAGCCTTGTCGGGCGAACCACAACAAACAATGTTCCCCGCAGACCCACAGCTCCACGCAGAGCGCGCCAAGCACACAGCTCGTCAACGCTCCCTGGCAGCACAGCCTTCTCGGGCGAACCACAACAAACAATGTTCCCCGCAGACCCACAGCTCCACGTAGAGCGCGCCAAGCACACAGCTCGTCAACGCTCCCTGGCAGCACAGCCTTCTCGGGCGAACCACAACAAACAATGTTCCCCGCAGACCCACAGCTCCACGTAGAGCGCGCCAAGCACACAGCTCGTCAACGCTCCCTGGCAGCACAGCCTTCTCGGGCGAACCACAACAAACAATGTTCCCCGCAGACCCACAGCTCCACGTAGAGCGCGCCAAGCACACAGCTCGTCAACACTCCCTGCAGCACAGCCTTCTCGGGCGGACCACAACAAACAATGTTCCCTGCAGACCCACAGCTCCACGTAGAGCGCGCCAAGCACACAGCTCGTCAACACTCCCTGCAGCACAGCCTTCTCGGGCGGACCACAACAAACAATGTTCCCTGCAGACCCACAGCTCCACGTAGAGCGCGCCAAGCACACAGCTCGTCAACGCTCCCTGGCAGCACAGCCTTGTCGGGCGAACCACAACAAACAATGTTCCCCGCAGACCCACAGCTCCCCGTAGAGCGCGCCAAGCACACAGCTCGTCAAGGCTCCCTGGCAGCACAGCCTTGTCGGGCGAACCACAACATACAATGTTCCCTGCAGACCCACAGCTCCACGTAGAGCGCGCCAAGCACACAGCTCGTCAAGGCTCCCTGCAGCACAGCCTTGTCGGGCGAACCACAACAAACAATGTTCCCCGCAGACCCAAAGCTCCACGCAGAGCGCGCCAAGCACACAGCTCGTCAACGCTCCCTGGCAGCACAGCCTTGTCGGGCGAACCACAACAAACAATGTTCCCCGCAGACCCAAAGCTCCACGCAGAGCGCGCCAAGCACACAGCTCGTCAACGCTCCCTGGCAGCACAGTCTTGTCGGGCGAACCACAACAAACAATGTTCCCCGCAGACCCACAGCTCCACGTAGAGCGCGCCAAGCACACAGCTCGTCAACGCTCCCTGCAGCACAGCCTTGTCGGGCGAACCACAACAAACAATGTTCCCCGCAGACCCACAGCTCCACGTAGAGCGCGCCAAGCACACAGCTCGTCAACGCTCCCTGCAGCACAGCCTTGTCAGGCGAACCACAACAAACAATGTTCACCCACAGCTCCACGTAGAGCGCGCCAAGCACACAGCTCGTCAACGCTCCCTGCAGCACAGCCTTGTCGGGCGAACCACAACAAACAATGTTCCCCGCAGACCCACAGCTCCACGTAGAGCGCGCCAAGCACACAGCTCGTCAACGCTCCCTGCAGCACAGCCTTGTCGGGCGAACTACAACAAACAATGTTCCCCGCAGACCCACAGCTCCACGTAGAGCGCGCCAAGCACACAGCTCGTCAACGCTCCCTGCAGCACAGCCTTGTCGGGCGAACCACAACAAACAATGTTCCCCGCAGACCCACAGCTCCACGTAGAGCGCGCCAAGCACACAGCTCGTCAACGCTCCCTGGCAGCACAGCCTTCTCGGGCGAACCACAACAAACAATGTTCCCCGCAGACCCACAGCTCCACGTAGAGCGCGCCAAGCACACAGCTCGTCAACGCTCCCTGCAGCACAGCCTTGTCGGGCGAACCACAACAAACAATGTTCCCCGCAGACCCACAGCTCCACGTAGAGCGCGCCAAGCACACAGCTCGTCAACGCTCCCTGGCAGCACAGCCTTGTCGGGCGAACCACAACAAACAATGTTCCCCGCAGACCCACAGCTCCACGTAGAGCGCGCCAAGCACCCAGCTCGTCAACGCTCCCTGGCAGCACAGCCTTCTCGGGCGAACCACAACAAACAATGTTCCCCGCAGACCCACAGCTCCACATAGAGCGCGCCAAGCACACAGCTCGTCAACGCTCCCTGGCAGCACAGCCTTCTCGGGCGAACCACAACAAACAATGTTCCCCGCAGACCCACAGCTCCACATAGAGCGCGCCAAGCACACAGCTCGTCAACGCTCCCTGCAGCACAGCCTTCTCGGGCGAACCACAACAAACAATGTTCCCCGCAGACCCACAGCTCCACGTAGGGCGCGCCAAGCACCCAGCTCGTCAACGCTCCCTGGCAGCACAGCCTTCTCGGGCGAACCACAACAAACAATGTTTCCCGCAGACCCACAGCTCCACGTAGAGCGCGCCAAGCACACAGCTCGTCAACGCTCCCTGGCAGCACAGCCTTCTCGGGCGAACCACAACAAACAATGTTCCCCGCAGACCCACAGCTCCACGTAGAGCGCGCCAAGCACACAGCTCGTCAACGCTCCCTGGCAGCACAGCCTTCTCGGGCGAACCACAACAAACAATGTTTCCCGCAGACCCACAGCTCCACGTAGAGCGCGCCAAGCACACAGCTCGTCAACGCTCCCTGGCAGCACAGCCTTCTCGGGCGAACCACAACAAACAATGTTCCCCGCAGACCCACAGCTCCACGTAGAGCGCGCCAAGCACACAGCTCGTCAACGCTCGCTGGCAGCACAGCCTTCTCGGGCGAACCACAACAAACAATGTTCCCCGCAGACCCACAGCTCCACGTAGAGCGCGCCAAGCACACAGCTCGTCAACGCTCCCTGGCAGCACAGCCTTCTCGGGCGAACCACAACAAACAATGTTCCCCGCAGACCCACAGCTCCACGTCGAGCGCGCCAAGCACACAGCTCGTCAACGCTCCCTGGCAGCACAGCCTTCTCGGGCGAACCTTTGTTTCCTTCACAACAGTATCACAGTGTCAACAAGTGCCCTGAGGCGCGGCATACATTCACAACAATATTTTTAATCTAGTCAAAACCAGTTTGGTAAAAAATATTAATTGATGCGTTTTTGTCATTGAATTCAATAAGTTGGACGAAAGTATAGAACCGTGTAGCTTGGTTTTTATGTTAATAGGCTTTTAGCAACATCAAAAGACAACAATGAAACAAATGAATTGAATCGATGGACAAACAACATGCTGTCAAAAGATAATGTTGTCTGATTTTGGAAAACAAAACCAAAAACAAACAAATACACAAACACAACTTTCACTCTGTCGTTGTCAATCATTAAAGTTTTTAATAACGAGCAGTATCTATTGCTTCACTTGTTTTTATTTGAATGGTTGCAATTTTATTATTTTGACAGCTGATTGTTTGTCCATTAGTTCAATTCATTTCTTCCATTGTTGTAGTCCGGATGTGACGTCAGTTGCGGGTGGCCTATATAGAATTCATTCTCTGAAGAAATCGTTCACAATAAGGGCATTGTTCTTAAAGCGCAACGGCGCCATTCTCCTACATTCGTATACTACAGCACATATACACATTCAAGCATCTGATGGCCGCAATGTTGATCCTACGCCCCCCCGATTGGGCGCGCTAAGCGGGACTGGGTTGGAGTTGGAGCTTCTACTTATTCTCTTATTCAATGTATTCTCTTCGTCTTGACTTATTCATGGTGGCTTCTAAAGAAAAATTAACACATATTCAACGATGTATTCCTCTACACAGGTGACCGAATGTTAACAATTACATAAGGTCACTTGATTAAAAAATTGTATTGTAGATAATAGATAACCTGTGCCAGGAGTGCAAATAACAGCAAACCTGTGCCAGCAGTGAAACAATAGATTACCTGTGCCAGCAGAGTAACAATAGATTACCTGTGCCAGCGGTGTAACAATAGATTACCTGTGCCAGCAGTGAAACAATAGATTACCTGTGCCAGCAGAGTAACAATAGATAACCTGTGCCAGCAGTGAAACAATAGATTACCTGTGCCAGCAGAGTAACAATAGATTACCTGTGCCAGCGGTGTAACAATAGATTACCTGTGCCAGCAGAGTAACAATAGATTACCTGTGCCAGCAGAGTAACAATAGATTACCTGTGCCAGCGGTGTAACAATAGATTACCTGTGCCAGCAGAGTAACAATAGATTACCTGTGCCAGCGGTGTAACAATAGATTACCTGTGCCAGCAGAGTAACAATAGATTACCTGTGCCAGCGGTGTAACAATAGATTACCTGTGCCAGCGGTGTAACAATAGATTACCTGTGCCAGCGGTGTAACAATAGATTACCTGTGCCAGCGGTGTAACAATAGATTACCTGTGCCAGCAGAGTAACAATAGATTACCTGTGCCAGCGGTGTAACAATAGATAACCTGTGCCAGCGGTGTAACAATAGATAACCTGTGCCAGCGGTGTAACAATAGATTACCTGTGCCAGCAGAGTAACAATAGATTACCTGTGCCAGCGGTGTAACAATAGATTACCTGTGCCAGCGGTGTAACAATAGATTACCTGTGCCAGCGGTGTAACAATAGAACACCTGTGCCAGAAATGTAACAATAGATTACCTGTGCCAGCGGTGTAACAATAGATTACCTGTGCCAGCGGTGTAACAATAGATTACCTGTGCCAGCAGAGTAACAATAGATGACCTGTGCCAGCAGAGTAACAATAGATTACCTGTGCCAGCGGTGTAACAATAGAACACCTGTGCCAGAAATGTAACAATAGATTACCTGTGCCAGCGGTGTAACAATAGATTACCTGTGCCAGCGGTGTAACAATAGATTACCTGTGCCAGCAGAGTAACAATAGATGACCTGTGCCAGCTGTGTAACAATAGATTACCTGTGCCAGCAGAGTAACAATAGATGACCTGTGCCAGCGGTGTAACAATAGATGACCTGTGCCAGCGGTGTAACAATAGATTACCTGTGCCAGCAGAGTAACAATAGATGACCTGTGCCAGCGGTGTAACAATAGATTACCTGTGCCAGCAGAGTAACAATAGATGACCTGGGCCAGCGGTGTAACAATAGATTACCTGTGCCAGCGGTGTAACAATAGATTACCTGTGCCAGCAGAGTAACAATAGATGACCTGTGCCAGCGGTGTAACAATAGATTACCTGTGCCAGCGGTGTAACAATAGATTACCTGTGCCAGCGGTGTAACAATAGATTACCTGTGCCAGCGGTGTAACAATAGATTACCTGTGCCAGCGGTGTAACAATAGATTACCTGTGCCAGCGGTGTAACAATAGATTACCTGTGCCAGTAGTGTAACAATAGATAACCTGTGCCAGCGGTGTAACAATAGATTACCTGTGCCAGCGGTGTAACAATAGATTACCTGTGCCAGCAGTGTAACAATAGGTAAGCTATGGCAGTAGTGTAACAATAGATTACCTGTGCCACTAGTGAAACAATAGATTACCTGTGCCAGCAGTTAAACAATAGATTACCTTTGCCAGCAGTGAACCAATAGGTTACCTGTGCCAGCAGTGAAACAATAGATTACCTGTGCCAGTAGTGTAACAATACGTAAGCTATGGCAGTAGTGTAACAATAGATTACCTGTGCCAGCAGTGTAACAATAGGTAAGCTATGGCAGTAGTGAAACATAAGATTACCTGTGCCACTAGTAAAACAATAGATTACCTGTGCCAGTAGTGTAACAATAGATTACCTGTGCCAGCAGTGTAACAATACGTAAGCTATGGCAGTAGTGTAACAATAGATTACCTGTGCCAGCAGTGTAACAATAGATTACCTGTGCCAGCAGTGTAACAATAGATTACCTGTGCCAGCAGTGTAACAATAGATTACCTGTGCCAGCAGTTAACAATAGATTACCTGTGCCAGCAGTTAACAATAGATTACCTGTGCCAGCAGTGAAACAAAAGATCACGTGTGCCAGTAGTGAAACATTAGATTACCTGTGCCACTAGTAAAACAATAGATTACCTGTGCCAGTAGTGTAACAATAGATTACCTGTGCCAGCAGTGTAACAATACGTAAGCTATGGCAGTAGTGTAACAATAGATTACCTGTGCAAGCAGTGTAACAATAGATTACCTGTGCCAGCAGTGTAACAATAGATTACCTGTGCCAGCAGTGTAACAATAGATTACCTGTGCCAGCAGTTAAATAATAGATTACCTGTGCCAGAAGTGTAACAATAGATTACCTGTGCCAGCAGTGAAACAATAGATTACCTGTGCCAGCAGTGTAACAATAGATTACCTGTGCCAGCAGTTAACAATAGATTACCTGTGCCAGCAGTTAACAATAGATTACCTGTGCCAGCAGTGTAACAATATATTACCTGTGCAAGCAGTGTAACAATAGATTACGTGTGCCAGCAGTGTAGAAAATAGATTACCTGTGCAAGAAGTGTAACAATAGATTACCTGTGCAAGCAGTGTTACAATAGATTACCTGTGCAAGTAGTGTAACAATAGATTACGTGTGCCAGCAGTGTCGAAAATAGATTACCTGTGCAAGAAGTGTAACAATAGATTACCTGTGCCAGTAGTGTAACAATAGATTACCTGTGCCAGCAGTGTAACAATACGTAAGCTATGGCAGTAGTGTAACAATAGATTACCTGTGCAAGCAGTGTAACAATAGATTACCTGTGCCAGCAGTGTAACAATAGATTACCTGTGCCAGCAGTGTAACAATAGATTACCTGTGCCAGCAGTTAAATAATAGATTACCTGTGCCAGAAGTGTAACAATAGATTACCTGTGCCAGCAGTGAAACAATAGATTACCTGTGCCAGCAGTGTAACAATAGATTACCTGTGCCAGCAGTTAACAATAGATTACCTGTGCCAGCAGTTAACAATAGATTACCTGTGCCAGCAGTGTAACAATATATTACCTGTGCAAGCAGTGTAACAATAGATTACGTGTGCCAGCAGTGTAGAAAATAGATTACCTGTGCAAGAAGTGTAACAATAGATTACCTGTGCAAGCAGTGTTACAATAGATTACCTGTGCAAGTAGTGTAACAATAGATTACGTGTGCCAGCAGTGTCGAAAATAGATTACCTGTGCAAGAAGTGTAACAATAGATTACCTGTGCCAGCAGTGTAACAATAGATTACCTGTGCCAGCAGTGTAACAATAGATTACCTGTGCCAGCAGTGTAACAATATATTACCTGTGCAAGAAGTGTAATAGCGTTACACATGGCAATCTTCAATGTTAACACTGCATTGCAGGGTTTTTTCAGTTTTCTAAGATATGCACAACACACCAACGTTAAGCTATGAAATTGAAACAATGACTTCTGAGGGTTACAAAATTATTTGGTTCTAGATTAAGAATTAAAAAAATCATATTTATAGAGTCTACTCACTCAGTAACAGGATTAATGTTAAGTTGAAGACTTTAATTAAAGCAACTTAACCAACCCTGTAGGGTCCGAAAACCATCGACGAGTGAGAGATAACCAATTAAAGATCTATATTTGAAATATAAAATACACAAATCAGTGATTGGACAGTGCGAACACCTGCGGATTAATGCCAGAATTGACAAGGTCGATCCTCTTGGAACTTATTAAGTGCTTTAGTTGCTAGGACGGCTCCAAAATCACCGTTTAATTATTCCTTAGCCAAGAAGTGCTGGGATTGAATACATAAAAATAGGTAAGAAAACTTTTGCCTAAAGCTGCAGGATTTGAATTCGGGACCTACTGCATTGGAAGTAGGGATTCTAACCACTGGACCAACGAGCAACCTACTGGACCAACAATTCACCTGCTAGACCAACCATCCACCTACTGGACCAACGAGCAACCTACTAGACCAACGAGCCACCTGCTAGACCAACCATCGGTATTGCTGAGATTTACGCTGCTTCATTGAAAACATAACTTCGCCCAAAAATACACATTTTTGATGATTAATTTTTATTTTTGTTAACATTCATACTTTGTTTTTCAGTTTGGTTTCTGCAATGTAATGTGTTATGATTAATTTCATCTACCGGCACAAACGACCCGCCGTACTGATCGATGAAATAAGTCGTCAACAAAGACCATTTGAGATGATAAACGAACACTCGTTACAAAAAAGTATATACTTGAAACGAAACGAAATTGGCTGCCAAAAATGTGGTTCCTGGGCCGAGGCATCGGGCAAAGTAATGTTTTTAATGAAACAGGGTCTATATCGATGGCACTCAGGGGCGGCTCTACTGTAAGGGCACACGGTCACGTGCCCCACCTATTAATTATTGGTAACCATTACATTATTATAAATAAATTAGCCTGGCCAATAATACGTTGCTTAAATAAATACCTACTTTTTTGTAATTTATAAAATGTTTTGAAATGTTGAAAATGTTTCTATTACGTTTGTGAAGCCAAATGTTTTAGTTTGAACAGTAGTTCGCGCTCTCCGGGCTCAAGCCTGATGAGCCGGGACTGCTCTAGCTAATCTTATGGGGTCTAGTCAACACTACCTGCAGCTATGAATCCCACACTTTACACGTCGCTAAATGCAGCCTCCTCGGGCACAGAGAAAGTGGTGACCGAAGCCGAGTTTGGGTCGAAATCGAACGTGTTTCCATCTCTATCCTCTTTCGCGCCAGATACCATAGGGAGTTTAAGAAATATTTCTATTCTCTGTGCAAGTTTCAAGGGTAGTAGTACAACCAAAGAGTACAACACAATACATCACTAAACAACCTGTTGCAAATATAGTTTTATAAAAGCTCCGCGGAGAATAGTCCCAAACTCGCATTCTGATTTGTGGTCACTTTCAGTCCACGTGGAGTGGACATCTCTCTGTCACATACCTGTCTCAATAGTACGTGCCAGTCACACAAAAGACGAAGATTAGGAAGGAAAAAAAGTAGTTCAGGGAAAATTCTCACCCCTCACAACATAATAATAAGAGTTCCTAGAAAAAGCAATTTGACATTTATTTTTGTAATATTTTACTTGAACAGATCACCTCCAGTAGGTATTTGTGGGTTCAGTCTGTGTCGAGATTTCGATTTGTGCGGTCGGATGTTGTGAGTGCTATTGCTGAGTGTTTAAACATGAATTCAGTCCAACACATTTTTAGTTTAATTGAAAATCAGGTACCATTTATTGTTAAGCTAGAAATTAAAAAACTAGGACGGCCTTCTCCACTGTTAGACATCCAACAAACTGATAATAGGTGAGTAATAAGTACATTAAATTCTCACTAAATGTATCGTGTAATTTTAAGTTGTGTACTTGTGTTTCACAAGTAACATGTGCCCCTCCCGGACAATGGCCCACGAGCCGCCACTGATGGCACTAGACGATAAAAAAGGAAAAAAAATGATTTTGTTACTTGTTAAGTTTGTTAGAAAAGTCATTGTTTCATTTGCAAAGTTAAATTAGTGTACGTTGTGAAAGATAAAGAAAAAACATGTTCCTGTACATAGTTAGAGTTGCAACTCGCGGTTTATAATAAAATAGAAAGTTGAACTCATTACAAATAAATGTGTTCCAGAGGCGAAAGCGGGCTACTATACTGTGCCAGAGGTCGGCATTGTGAAGAGATCCCCGATCTCCAGGACATACCCCGAAGCAAAGGCCGCCTGCTTGGCAGATGGAGGATCCGTATTCGTGCCTACTTCTTGGCCGCGAATAATATACGCGGAAACATACAGAACCACCATTGCCAACTTAACAGGCGTAGCAGAACCTAGTCACATCTGGTCAGGCATACTGCTGACCCCTGAGGGCTTGCAATGGGCAGGACAATGGTCAACACAGGATGGAAGAGGTAATTATTTAGTAAACTCATACAGTAAGGTAAACATGCTCTACACACCACTACCCGCCACAACACGCCACTACATGCCCTACACGCCACTACATGCACTACACGCCACTACATGCAACTACACGCCACTACATGCCCTACACGCCACTACATGCACTACACGCCACTACATGCACTACACGCTACTACACGCCACTACATGCCCTACACGTCACTACATGCCCTACACGCCACTACATGCCCTACACGCCACTACATGCCCTACACGCCACTACATGCCCTACACGCCACTACATGCACTACACGCCACTACATGCACTACACGCCACTACATGCACTACACGCCACTACATGCACTACACGCTACTACACGCCACTACATGCACTACACGCTACTACATGCACTACACGCCACTACATGCACTACACGCCACTACATGCACTACACGCCACTACATGCACTACACGCCACTACATGCACTACACGCTACTACACGCCACTACACGCCACTACATGCACTACACGCTACTACACGCCACTACATGCCCTACACGCCACTACATGCACTACACGCCACTACATGCAACTACACGCCACTACATGCCCTACACGCCACTACATGCACTACACGCCACTACATGCACTACACGCTACTACACGCCACTACATGCCCTACACGCCACTACACGCTACTACACGCCACTACATGCCCTACACGTCACTACATGCCCTACACGTCACTACATGCACTTCATGCCACTACATGCACTACATGCCCTACACGCCACTACATGCCCTACACGTCACTACATGCACTACACGCCACTACATGCACTACACGCCACTACATGCACTACACGCCACTACATGCCCTACACGTCACTACATGCACTTCATGCCACTACATGCACTACACGCTACTACACGCCACTACACGCCACTACATGCCACTACACGCCACTACACGCACTACATGCACTTCATGCCACTACACGCCACTACATGCACTACACGCCACTACATGCCCTACACGTCACTACATGCACTTCATGCCACTACATGCACTACACGCTACTACACGCCACTACACGCCACTACATGCCACTACACGCTACTACACGCCACTACACGCCACTACATGCCACTACATGCCCTACACGCCACGACATGCACTACATGCACTTCATGCCACTACATGCACTACATGCCCTACATGCCACTACATGCACTACACGCCACTACATGCACTACACGCCACTACATGCCGTACACGCCACTACATGCACTACACGCCACTACATGCCCTACACGCCACTACATGCCCTACACGCCACTACACGCCACTACACGCCACTACACGCCACAACACGCCACTACATGCACTACACGCCACTACATGCCCTACACGCCACTACATGCCCTACACGCAACTACATGCACTACACGCCACTACACGCCACAACACGCCACTACATGCCCTACACGCCACTACATGCCCTACACGCCACTACATGCCCTACACGCCACTACATGCCCTACACGCAACTACATGCACTACACGCCACTACACGCCACAACACGCCACTACATGCCCTACACGCCACTACATGCTCTACACGCCACTACATGCCCTACACGCCACTACATGCAACTACACGCCACTACATGCAACTACACGCCACTACATGCCCTACACGCCACTACATGCACTACACGCCACTACAAGTTCTACACGCCACTACACGCCACTACATGCCCTACACGCCACTACATGCCACTACATGCCCTAAACGCCACTACATGCACTACATGCACTACACGCCACTACATGCCCTACACGCCACTACATGCAACTACACGCCACTACATGCCCTACACGCCACTACATGCTCTACACGCCACTACATGCCCTTCACGCCACTACATGCCCTACACGCCACTACATGCCCTACACGCCACTACATGCCCTTCACGCCACTACATGCACTACACGCCACTACACGCCACTACATGCACTACACGCCACTACATGCACTACACGCCACTACATGCATTACACGCCACTACATGCACTACACGCCACTACATGCACTACACGCCACTACATGCACTACACGCCACTACATGCACTACACGCCACTACACGCCACTACACGCCACTACATGCCCTACACGCCACTACATGCCCTACATGCCACTACATGCCCTACACGCCACTACATGCCCTACACGCCACTACATGCCCTACACGCCACTACATGCCCTACACGCCACTACATGCACTACACGCCACTACATGCCACTACACGCCACTACATGCACTACACGCCACTACATGCACTACACGCCACTACATGCACTACACGCCACTACACGCCACTACATGCACTACACGCCACTACATGCCACTACACGCCACTACATGCACTACACAACACTACATGCCCTACACGCCACTACATGCACTACACGCCACTACATGCCACTACACGCCACTACATGCCCTACACGCCACTACATGCACTACACGCCACTACATGCCACTACACGCCACTACATGCCCTACACGCCACTACATGCACTACACGCCACTACATGCCACTACACGCCACTACATGCACTACACGACACTACACGCCACTACATGCACTACACGCCACTACATGCACTACACGCCACTACATGCATTACACGCCACTACATGCACTACACGCCACTACATGCACTACACGCCACTACATGCACTACACGCCACTACATGCACTACACGCCACTACATGCACTACACGCCACTACACGCCACTACACGCCACTACATGCCCTACACGCCACTACATGCCCTACATGCCACTACATGCCCTACACGCCACTACATGCCCTACACGCCACTACATGCCCTACACGCCACTACATGCCTTACACGCCACTACATGCCACTACACGCCACTACATGCACTACACGCCACTACACGCCACTACATGCACTACACGCCACTACATGCCACTACACGCCACTACATGCACTACACGCCACTACACGCCACTACACGCCCTACACGCCACTACACGCCACTTTATGCACTACACGCCACTACACGCCACTACACGCCACTACACGCCACTACACGCCACTACACGCCACTACACGCCACTACACGCCACTACACGCCACTACACGCCACTACATGCTACTACATGTTCTACACGCCACTACATGCTACTACATGTTCTACACGCCACTACATGCCCTACATGCCACTACATGCCCTACACGCCACTACATGCCCTACACGCCACTACATGCCCTACACGCCACTACATGCCCTACACGCCACTACATGCACTACACGCCACTACACGCCACTACACGCCCTACACGCCACTACACGCCACTTTATGCACTACACGCCACTACACGCCACTACACGCCACTACACGCCACTACACGCCACTACATGCTATTACATGTTCTACACGCCTCTACATGCTACTACATGTTCTACACGCATTACACGCAACTACATGCACTACACGCCACTACACGCCACTACATGCTACTACATGTTCTACACGCCTCTACATGCTTCTACATGTTCTACACGCCTCTACATGCTACTACATGTTATACACGCCTCTACATGCTACTACATGTTCTACACGCCTCTACATGCTACTACATGTTCTACACGCCCCTACATGCTACTACATGTTCTACACGCCTCTACATGCTACTACATGTTCTACACGCATTACACGCAACTACATGCACTACACGCCACTACACGCCACTACATGCTACTACATGTTCTACACGCCTCTACATGCTTCTACATGTTCTTCACGCCAGTACATGCTACTACATGTTATACACGCCACTTTATGCACTACACGCCACTACACGCCACTACACGCCACTACACGCCACTACACGCCACTACACGCCACTACACGCCACTACATGCTACTACATGTTCTACACGCCACTACATGCTACTACATGTTCTACACGCCTCTACATGCTACTACATGTTCTACACGCCCCTACATGCTACTACATGTTCTACACGCCTCTACATGCTACTACATGTTCTACACGCATTACACGCAACTACATGCACTACACGCCACTACACGCCAGTACATGCTACTACATGTTCTACACGCCACTACATGCTACTACATGTTCTACACGCCTCTACATGCTACTACATGTTATACACGCCTCTACATGCTACTACATGTTCTACACGTCTCTACATGCTACTACATGTTCTACACGCCCCTACATGCTATTACATGTTATACACGCCACTACACGCTACTACATGTTATACACGCCACTACACGCTACTACATGTTCTACACGTCTCTACACGCTACTACATGTTCTACACGCCCCTACATGCTATTACATGTTATACACGCCACTACACGCTACTACATGTTATACACGCCACTACACGCTACTACATGTTCTACACGCCCCTACATGCTATTACATGTTCTACACGCCACTACATGCTACTACATGTTATACACGCCACTACATGCTACTACATGTTATACACGCCACTACATGCTACTACATGTTATACACGCCTCTACATGCTACTACATGTTATACACGCCACTACATGCTACTACATGTTCTACACGCCTCTACATGCTACTACATGTTATACACGCCTCTACATGCTACTACATGTTCTACACGCCACTACACGCTACTACATGTTATACACGCCACTACATGCTACTACATGTTATACACGCCACTACATGCTACTACATGTTCTACACGCCACTACACGCTACTACATGTTATACACGCCACTACATGCTACTACATGTTATACACGCCACTACATGCTACTACATGTTCTACACGCCACTACACGCTACTACATGTTATACACGCCACTACATGCTACTACATGTTATACACGCCACTACATGCTACTACATGTTCTACACGCCCCTACATGCTATTACATGTTATACACGCCACTACATGCTACTACATGTTATACACGCCACTACACGCTACTACATGTTATACACGCCACTACATGCTACTACATGTTATACACGCCACTACATGCTACTACATGTTCTACACGCCACTACACGCTACTACATGTTCTACACGCCACTACACGCTACAACATGTTCTACACGCCTCTACATGCTACTACATGTTATACACGCCACTACACGCTACTACATGTTATACACGCCACTACATGCTACTACATGTTATACACGCCACTACACGCTACTACATGTTCTACACGCCTCTACATGCTACTACATGTTATACACGCCACTACATGCTACTACATGTTATACACGCCACTACACGCTACTACATGTTATACACGCCACTACATGCTACTACATGTTATACACGCCACTACATGCTACTACATGTTATACACGCCACTACACGCTACTACATGTTCTACACGCCTCTACATGCTACTACATGTTATACACGCCACTACATGCTACTACACGCTACTACATGTTATACACGCCACTACACGCTACTACATGTTATACACGCCACTACATGTTATACACGCCACTACATGCTACTACATGTTATACACGCCACTACATGCTACTACACGCTACTACATGTTATACACGCCACTACACGCTACTACATGTTATACACGCCACTACATGTTATACACGCCACTACACGCTACTACATGTTATACACGCCACTACATGTTATACACGCCACTACATGCTACTACATGTTATACACGCCACTACATGCTACTACACGCTACTACATGTTATACACGCCACTACACGCTACTACATGTTATACACGCTACTACATGTTCTACACGCCTCTACATGCTACTACATGTTATACACGCCACTACATGCTACTACACGCTACTACATGTTATACACGCCACTACACGCTACTACATGTTATACACGCCACTACATGTTATACACGCCACTACATGCTACTACATGTTATACACGCTACTACATGTTATACACGCCACTACATGCTACTACATGTTATACACGCCACTACACGCTACTACATGTTTTACACGCCTCTACATGCTACTACATGTTATACACGCCACTACATGCTACTACATGTTATACACGCCACTACATGCTACTACATGTTCTACACGCCTCTACATGCTACTACATGTTATACACGCCTCTACATGCTACTACATGTTCTACACGCCACTACATGCTACTACATGTTCTACACGCCTCTACATGCTACTACATGTTATACACGCCTCTACATGCTACTACATGTTCTACACGTCTCTACATGCTACTACATGTTCTACACGCCCCTACATGCTACTACATGTTCTACACGCCTCTACATGCTACTACATGTTATACACGCCACTACACGCTACTACATGTTCTACACGCCTCTACATGCTACTACATGTTATACACGCCACTACACGCTACTACATGTTCTACACGCCATTACACGCTACTACATGTTATACACGCCTCTACATGCTACTACATGTTATACACGCCACTACATGCTACTACATGTTCTACACGCCTCTACATGCTACTACATGTTATACACGCCACTACACGCTACTACATGTTATACACGCCACTACATGCTACTACATGTTCTACACGCCTCTACATGCTACTACATGTTATACACGCCACTACACGCTACTACATGTTATACACGCCACTACATGCTACTACATGTTATACACGCCACTACATGCTACTACATGTTATACACGCCACTACATGCTACTACATGTTCTACACGCCACTACATGCTACTACATGTTATACACGCCTCTACATGCTAACATGTTATACACGCCACTACATGCTACTACATGTTATACACGCCACTACACGCTACTACATGTTATACACGCCACTACATGCTACTACATGTTCTACACGCCTCTACATGCTACTACATGTTATACACGCCACTACATGCTACTACATGTTATACACGCCACTACATGCTATTACATGTTATACACGCCACTACATGCTAACATGTTATACACGCCACTACACGCTACTACATGTTATACACGCCACTACATGCTACTACATGTTATACACGCCACTACATGCTAACATGTTATACACGCCACTACATGCTACTACATGTTATACACGCCACTACATGCTAACATGTTATACACGCCACTACATGCTACTACATGTTATACACGCCACTACATGCTAACATGTTATACACGCCACTACACGCTACTACATGTTATACACGCCACTACATGCTAACATGTTATACACGCCCCTACATGCTACTACATGTTATACACGCCACTACATGCTACTACATGTTATACACGCCTCTACATGCTACTACATGTTATACACGCCACTACATGCTACTACATGTTATACACGCCACTACATGCTACTACATGTTATACACGCCTCTACATGCTACTACATGTTCTACACGCCACTACATGCTACTACATGTTCTACACGCCTCTACATGCTACTACATGTTATACACGCCACTACATGCTACTACATGTTATACACGCCACTACACGCTACTACATGTTCTACACGCCTCTACATGCTACTACATGTTCTACACGCCTCTACATGCTACTACATGTTCTACACGCCTCTACATGCTACTACATGTTCTACACGCCCCAACATGCTACTACATGTTATACACGCCTCTACATGCTCCTACATGTTCTACACGCCACTACATGCTACTACATGTTATACACGCCTCTACATGCTACTACATGTTCTACACGCCACTACACGCTACTACATGTTCTACACGCCCCTACATGCTACTACATGTTCTACACGCCTCTACATGCTACTACATGTTCTACACGCCCCTACATGCTACTACATGTTCTACACGCCTCTACATGCTACTACATGTTCTACACGCATTACACGCAACTACATGCACTACACGCCACTACACGCCACTACATGCTACTACATGTTCTACACGCCTCTACATGCTTCTACATGTTCTTCACGCCAGTACATGCTACTACATGTTCTACACGCCACTACATGCACTACACGCCACTACATGCCACTTCATGCACTACACGCCACTACACGCCACTACACGCCTCTACATGCTACTACATGTTCTACACGCCCCAACATGCTACTACATGTTATACACGCCTCTACATGCTCCTACATGTTCTACACGCCACTACATGCTACTACATGTTATACACGCCTCTACATGCTACTACATGTTCTACACGCCACTACACGCTACTACATGTTCTACACGCCCCTACATGCTACTACATGTTCTACACGCCTCTACATGCTACTACATGTTCTACACGCCCCTACATGCTACTACATGTTCTACACGCCTCTACATGCTACTACATGTTCTACACGCATTACACGCAACTACATGCACTACACGCCACTACACGCCACTACATGCTACTACATGTTCTACACGCCTCTACATGCTTCTACATGTTCTTCACGCCAGTACATGCTACTACATGTTCTACACGCCACTACATGCACTACACGCCACTACATGCCACTTCATGCACTACACGCCACTACACGCCACTACACGCCTCTACATGCTACTACATGTTCTACACGCCTCTACATGCTACTACATGTTCTACACGCATTACACGCAACTACATGCACTACACGCCACTACACGCCTCTACATGCTACTACATGTTCTACACGCCACTACATGCTACTACATGTTATACACGCCTCTACATGCTACTACATGTTCTACACGCCACTACACGCTACTACATGTTCTACACGCCCCTACATGCTACTACATGTTCTACACGCCTCTACATGCTACTACATGTTCTACACGCCCCTACATGCTACTACATGTTCTACACGCCTCTACATGCTACTACATGTTCTACACGCATTACACGCAACTACATGCACTACACGCCACTACACGCCACTACATGCTACTACATGTTCTACACGCCTCTACATGCTTCTACATGTTCTTCACGCCAGTACATGCTACTACATGTTCTACACGCCACTACATGCACTACACGCCACTACATGCCACTTCATGCACTACACGCCACTACACGCCACTACACGCCTCTACATGCTACTACATGTTCTACATGCCTCTACATGCTACTACATGTTCTACACGCCACTACACGCTACTACATGTTCTACGCGCCCCTACATGCTACTACATGTTCTACACGCCTCTACATGCTACTACATGTTCTACACGCCACTACACGCTACTACATGTTCTACACGCCCCTACATGCTACTACATGTTCTACACGCCTCTACATGCTACTACATGTTCTACACGCCCCTACATGCTACTACATGTTCTACACGCCTCTACATGCTTCTACATGTTCTTCACGCCAGTACATGCTACTACATGTTCTACACGCCACTACATGCACTACACGCCACTTCATGCACTACACGCCACTACATGCCCTACACGCCACTACACGCCACTACATGCTACTACATGCACTACACGCCACTACATGCTCTACACGCCACTACATGCCCTACACGCCACTACATGCTACTACATGCACTACACGCCACTACATGCACTACACGCCACTACATGCACTACACGCCACTACATGCACTACACGCCACTACATGCACTACACGCCACTACATGCACTACACGCCACTACATGCACTACACGCCACTACATGCCCTACACGCCACTACACGCCACTACATGCTACTACATGCACTACACGCCACTACATGCTCTACACGCCACTACATGCCCTACACGCCACTACATGCTACTACATGCACTACACGCCACTACATGCACTACACGCCACTACATGCACTACACGCCACTACATGCCCTACACGCCACTACATGCACTACACGCCACTACATGCACTACACGCCACTACATGCCCTACACGCCACTACATGCCCTACACGCCACTACAGGGTACTACATGCTACTTCATGTTCTACACGCCACTACAAGCTACTGCATGCTACTACATGTTCTATACACGCCTCTACATGCTACTACATGTTATGCACGCCTCTACATGCTACTTCATGTTCTACATGTCTCTACATGCTACTACATGTTATACACGCCTCTACATGCTACTACATGTTATGCACGCCTCTACATGCTACTTCATGTTCTACACGTCTCTACATGCTACTACATGTTATACACGCCTCTACATGCTACTACATGTTCTACACGCCTCTACATGCTACTACATGCTCTACACGCCTCTACCTGCTACTACATGTTCAACACGCCTCTACATGCTACTACATGTTCTACACGCCTCTACATGCTATTACATGTTCTACACGCATTACACGCAACTACATGCACTACACGCCACTACATGTTCTACACGCCTCTACATGCTACTACATGTTCTACACGCCTCTACATGCTATTACATGTTCTACACGCATTACACGCAACTACATGCACTACATGCTACTACATGTTCTACACGCCTCTACATGTTATTACATGTTCTACACGCATTACACGCAACTACATGCACTACACGCCACTACACGCCACTACATGCTACTACATGTTCTACACGCCTCTACATGCTATTATATGTTCTACACGCCTCTACATGCTATTACATGTTATACACGCCTCTACATGCTACTACATGTTCTACACGCCACTACATGCTACTACATGTTATACACGCCTCTACATGCTACTACATGTTCTACACGCCACTACATGCTACTACATGTTATACACGCCTCTACATGCTACTACATGTTCTACACGCCTCTACATGCTACTACATGTTCTACACGCCACTACATGCTACTACATGTTATACACGCCTCTACATGCTTCTACATGTTATACACGCCTCTACATGCTACTACATGTTCTACACGCCACTACATGCTACTACATGTTCTACACGCCACTACATGCACTACATGCACTACACGCCCCTACATGCTACTTCATGTTCTACACGCCTCTACATGCTACTACATGTTCTACACGCCACTACATGCACTACATGCACTACACGCCCCTACATGCTACTTCATGTTCTACACGCCTCTACATGCTACTACATGTTATACACGCCACTACATGCTACTACATGTTCTACACGCCACTACATGCTACTACATGTTATACACGCCTCTACATGCTACTACATGTTCTACACGCCTCTACATGCTACTACATGTTCTACACGCCTCTACATGCTACTACATGTTCTACACGCCACTACATGCTACTACATGTTATACACGCCTCTACATGCTACTACATGTTCTACACGCCACTACATGCTACTACATGTTCTACACGCCTCTACATGCTACTACATGTTATACACGCCACTACATGCTACTACATGTTCTACACGCCTCTACATGCTACTACATGTTATACACGCCACTACATGCTACTACATGTTCTACACGCCTCTACATGCTATTACATGTTATACACGCCTCTACATGCTATTACATGTTCTACACGCCACTACACGCTACTACATGTTATACACGCCACTACATGCTACTACATGTTATACACGCCACTACATGCTACTACATGTTATACACGCCACTACATGCTACTACATGTTATACACGCCACTACACGCTACTACATGTTCTACACGCCATTACACGCTACTACATGTTATACACGCCACTACATGCTACTACATGTTATACACGCCACTACACGCTACTACATGTTATACACGCCTCTACATGCTACTACATGTTCTACACGCCACTACACGCTACTACATGTTATACACGCCACTACATGCTACTACATGTTATACACGCCACTACACGCTACTACATGTTATACACGCCTCTACATGCTACTACATGTTATACACGCCACTACATGCTACTACATGTTATACACGCCACTACACGCTACTACATGTTATACACGCCACTACACGCTACTACATGTTATACACGCCACTACACGCTACTACATGTTATACACGCCACTACATGCTACTACATGTTATACACGCCTCTACATGCTACTACATGTTATACACGCCTCTACATGCTACTACATGTTATACACGCCACTACACGCTACTACATGTTATACACGCCACTACACGCTACTACATGTTATACACGCCACTACACGCTACTACATGTTATACACGCCACTACACGCCACTACACGCTACTACATGTTATACACGCCACTACACGCCACTACATGCTACTACATGTTATACACGCCACTACACGCTACTACATGTTATACACGCCACTACACGCTACTACATGTTCTACACGCCACTACACGCTACTACATGTTATACACGCCAATACATGCTACTACATGTTATACACGCCACTACACGCTACTACATGTTATACACGCCACTACACGCTACTACATGTTATACACGCCACTACATGCTACTACATGTTATACACGCCACTACACGCTACTACATGTTCTACACGCCACTACACGCTACTACATGTTATACACGCCACTACATGCTACTACATGTTATACACGCCACTACATGCTACTACATGTTATACACGCCACTACATGCTACTACATGTTATACACGCCACTACACGCTACTACATGTTATACACGCCACTACACGCTACTACATGTTCTACACGCCACTACACGCTACTACATGTTATACACGCCACTACATGCTACTACATGTTATACACGCCACTACACGCTACTACATGTTATACACGCCTCTACATGCTACTACATGTTATACACGCCACTACATGCTACTACATGTTATACACGCCACTACACGCTACTACATGTTATACACGCCACTACACGCTACTACATGTTATACACGCCACTACACGCTACTACATGTTATACACGCCACTACACGCTACTACATGTTATACACGCCTCTACATGCTACTACATGTTATACACGCCACTACATGCTACTACATGTTATACACGCCACTACACGCTACTACATGTTATACACGCCTCTACATGCTACTACATGTTATACACGCCACTACATGCTACTACACGCTACTACATGTTATACACGCCACTACACGCTACTACATGTTATACACGCCACTACACGCTACTACATGCTACTACATGTTATACACGCCACTACACGCTACTACATGTTCTACACGCCTCTACATGCTACTACATGTTCTACACGCCTCTACATGCTACTACATGTTATACACGCCACTACACGCTACTACATGTTATACACGCCACTACACGCTACTACATGTTCTACACGCCTCTACATGCTACTACATGTTATACACGCCACTACACGCTACTACATGTTATACACGCCACTACACGCTACTACATGTTCTACACGCCTCTACATGCTACTACATGTTATACACGCCTCTACATGCTACTACATGTTATACACGCCACTACACGCTACTACATGTTATACACGCCACTACACGCTACTACATGTTATACACGCCACTACATGCTACTACATGTTATACACGCCACTACACGCTACTACATGTTATACACGCCTCTACATGCTACTACATGTTATACACGCCACTACATGCTACTACATGTTATACACGCCACTACACGCTACTACATGTTATACACGCCACTACATGCTTCTACATGTTATACACGCCACTACATGCTACTACATGTTATACACGCCACTACATGCTACTACATGTTATACACGCCACTACATGCTACTACATGTTATACACGCCACTACACGCTACTACATGTTCTACGAGTCTACATGCTACTACATGTTCTACACGCCTCTACATGCTACTACATGTTATACACGCCACTACACGCTACTACATGTTATACACGCCACTACACGCTACTACATGTTATACACGCCACTACATGCTACTACATGTTATACACGCCACTACACGCTACTACATGTTATACACGCCTCTACATGCTACTACATGTTATACACGCCTCTACATGCTACTACATGTTATACACGCCACTACATGCTACTACATGTTATACACGCCTCTACATGCTACTACATGTTATACACGCCTCTACATGCTACTACATGTTATACACGCCACTACACGCTACTACATGTTATACACGCCACTACATGCTACTACATGTTCTACACGCCTCTACATGCTACTACATGTTATACACGCCTCTACATGCTACTACATGTTATACACGCCACTACACGCTACTACATGTTATACACGCCTCTACATGCTACTACATGTTATACACGCCACTACATGCTACTACATGTTATACACGCCTCTACATGCTACTACATGTTATACACGCCTCTACATGCTACTACATGTTATACACGCCACTACACGCTACTACATGTTATACACGCCACTACATGCTACTACATGTTATACACGCCACTACACGCTACTACATGTTATACACGCCACTACATGCTATTACATGTTATACACGCCACTACACGCTACTACATGTTATACACGCCACTACATGCTACTACATGTTATACACGCCACTACACGCTACTACATGTTATACACGCCACTACATGCTACTACATGTTATACACGCCACTACACGCTACTACATGTTATACACGCCACTACATGCTACTACATGTTATACACGCCTCTACACGCTACTACATGTTATACACGCCACTACATGCTACTACATGTTATACACGCCACTACACGCTACTACATGTTATACACGCCACTACATGCTACTACATGTTATACACGCCACTACATGCTACTACATGTTATACACGCCACTACACGCTACTACATGTTCTACACGCCTCTACATGCTACTACATGTTATACACGCCACTACACGCTACTACATGTTATACACGCCACTACATGCTACTACATGTTATACACGCCACTACATGCTACTACATGTTATACACGCCACTACATGCTACTACATGTTATACACGCCACTACATGCTACTACATGTTATACACGCCACTACATGCTACTACATGTTATACACGCCACTACATGCTACTACATGTTATACACGCCACTACATGCTACTACATGTTATACACGCCACTACATGCTACTACATGTTATACACGCCACTACATGCTACTACATGTTATACACGCCACTACATGCTACTACATGTTATACACGCCACTACACGCTACTACATGTTCTACACGCCACTACACGCTACTACATGTTATACACGCCTCTACATGCTACTACATGTTCTACACGCCTCTACATGCTACTACATGTTATACACGCCACTACATGCTACTACATGTTATACACGCCTCTACATGCTACTACATGTTCTACACGCCTCTACATGCTACTACATGTTATACACGCCTCTACATGCTACTACATGTTATACACGCCACTACATGCTACTACATGTTATACACGCCACTACATGCTACTACATGTTATACACGCCCCTACATGCTACTACATGTTATACACGCCACTACATGCTACTACATGTTATACACGCCACTACATGCTACTACATGTTATACACGCCTCTACATGCTACTACATGTTCTACACGCCTCTACATGCTACTACATGTTATACACGCCTCTACATGCTACTACATGTTATACACGCCACTACATGCTACTACATGTTATACACGCCACTACATGCTACTACATGTTATACACGCCCCTACATGCTACTACATGTTATACACGCCACTACATGCTACTACATGTTATACACGCCACTACATGCTATTACATGTTATACACGCCACTACATGCTACTACATGTTATACACGCCACTACATGCTACTACATGTTCTACACGCCTCTACATGCTACTACATGTTATACACGCCACTACACGCTACTACATGTTATACACGCCTCTACATGCTACTACATGTTATACACGCCACTACATGCTACTACATGTTATACACGCCACTACATGCTACTACATGTTATACACGCCCCTACATGCTACTACATGTTATACACGCCACTACATGCTACTACATGTTATACACGCCCCTACATGCTACTACATGTTATACACGCCTCTACATGCTACTACATGTTATACACGCCACTACACGCTACTACATGTTATACACGCCACTACATGCTACTACATGTTATACACGCCCCTACATGCTACTACATGTTCTACACGCCTCTACATGCTACTACATGTTATACACGCCACTACATGCTACTACATGTTCTACACGCCTCTACATGCTACTACATGTTATACACGCCAGTACATGCTACTACATGTTATACACGCCACTACATGCTACTACATGTTATACACGCCACTACATGTTATACACGCCACTACATGCTACTACATGTTATACACGCTACTACATGTTATACACGCCACTACATGCTACTACATGTTATACACGCCACTACATGCTACTACATGTTATACACGCCAGTACATGCTACTACATGTTCTACACGCCACTACATGCTACTACATGTTATACACGCCACTACATGCTACTACATGTTATACACGCCACTACACGCTACTACATGTTATACACGCCACTACATGCTACTACATGTTATACACGCCACTACACGCTACTACATGTTATACACGCCACTACATGCTACTACATGTTATACACGCCACTACATGCTACTACATGTTATACACGCCACTACATGCTACTACATGTTATACACGCCACTACATGCTACTACATGTTATACACGCCACTACATGCTACTACATGTTATACACGCCACTACACGCTACTACATGTTATACACGCCACTACATGCTACTACATGTTATACACGCCACTACACGCTACTACATGTTATACACGCCACTACATGCTACTACATGTTATACACGCCACTACATGCTACTACATGTTATACACGCCTCTACATGCTACTACATGTTATACACGCCACTACATGCTACTACATGTTATACACGCCACTACATGCTACTACATGTTATACACGCCACTACACGCTACTACATGTTATACACGCCACTACATGCTACTACATGTTATACACGCCACTACATGCTACTACATGTTATACACGCCACTACATGCTAACATGTTATACACGCCTCTACATGCTACTACATGTTATACACGCCACTACATGCTACTACATGTTATACACGCCACTACATGCTACTACATGTTATACACGCCACTACATGCTAACATGTTATACACGCCACTACATGCTACTACATGTTATACACGCCCCTACATGCTACTACATGTTATACACGCCACTACATGCTACTACATGTTATACACGCCACTACATGCTACTACATGTTATACACGCCACTACACGCTACTACATGTTATACACGCCTCTACATGCTACTACATGTTATACACGCCACTACATGCTACTACATGTTATACACGCCACTACATGCTAACATGTTATACACGCCTCTACATGCTACTACATGTTCTACACGCCACTACATGCTACTACATGTTATACACGCCACTACATGCTACTACATGTTATACACGCCACTACATGCTAACATGTTATACACGCCACTACATGCTACTACATGTTATACACGCCACTACATGCTACTACATGTTCTACACGCCTCTACATGCTACTACATGTTATACACGCCACTACATGCTACTACATGTTCTACACGCCACTACACGCTACTACATGTTCTACACGCCTCTACATGCTACTACATGTTATACACGCCACTACATGCTACTACATGTTATACACGCCACTACACGCTACTACATGTTATACACGCCACTACATGCTATTACATGTTATACACGCCACTACATGCTACTACATGTTATACACGCCACTACATGCTACTACATGTTATACACGCCACTACACGCTACTACATGTTATACACGCCACTACACGCTACTACATGTTATACACGCCACTACATGCTACTACATGTTATACACGCCTCTACATGCTACTACATGTTATACACGCCACTACATGCTACTACATGTTCTACACGCCTCTACATGCTACTACATGTTATACACGCCACTACATGCTACTACATGTTATACACGCCCCTACATGCTACTACATGTTATACACGCCTCTACATGCTACTACATGTTATACACGCCTCTACATGCTACTACATGTTATACACGCCACTACATGCTACTACATGTTCTACACGCCTCTACATGCTACTACATGTTATACACGCCACTACATGCTACTACATGTTATACACGCCACTACATGCTACTACATGTTCTACACGCCTCTACATGCTACTACATGTTATACACGCCACTACATGCTACTACATGTTATACACGCCTCTACATGCTACTACATGTTATACACGCCACTACATGCTACTACATGTTCTACACGCCTCTACATGCTACTACATGTTATACACGCCACTACATGCTACTACATGTTATACACGCCACTACATGCTACTACATGTTATACACGCCACTACATGCTACTACATGTTATACACGCCACTACATGCTAACATGTTATACACGCCACTACATGCTACTACATGTTCTACACGCCACTACATGCTACTACATGTTATACACGCCACTACATGCTAACATGTTATACACGCCTCTACATGCTACTACATGTTCTACACGCCACTACATGCTACTACATGTTATACACGCCACTACATGCTACTACATGTTCTACACGCCCCTACATGCTACTACATGTTCTACACGCCACTACATGCTACTACATGTTATACACGCCACTACATGCTACTACATGTTCTACACGCCTCTACATGCTACTACATGTTATACACGCCACTACATGCTAACATGTTATACACGCCACTACATGCTACTACATGTTATACACGCCCCTACATGCTAACATGTTATACACGCCACTACATGCTACTACATGTTATACACGCCACTACATGCTACTACATGTTATACACGCCACTACATGCTACTACATGTTATACACGCCACTACATGCTACTACATGTTATACACGCCACTACATGCTACTACATGTTATACACGCCCCTACATGCTAACATGTTATACACGCCACTACATGCTACTACATGTTATACACGCCACTACATGCTACTACATGTTATACACGCCACTACATGCTACTACATGTTATACACGCCTCTACATGCTACTACATGTTATACACGCCACTACATGCTACTACATGTTATACACGCCCCTACATGCTAACATGTTATACACGCCACTACATGCTACTACATGTTATACACGCCACTACACGCTACTACATGTTCTACACGCCTCTACATGCTACTACATGTTCTACACGCCCCTACATGCTACTACATGTTATACACGCCCCTACATGCTACTACATGTTATACACGCCACTACATGCTACTACATGTTCTACACGCCTCTACATGCTACTACATGTTATACACGCCACTACATGCTAACATGTTATACACGCCTCTACATGCTACTACATGTTATACACGCCTCTACATGCTACTACATGTTCTACACGCCACTACATGCTACTACATGTTATACACGCCACTACATGCTACTACATGTTCTACACGCCTCTACATGCTAACATGTTATACACGCCTCTACATGCTACTACATGTTATACACGCCACTACACGCTACTACATGTTATACACGCCACTACATGCTACTACATGTTATACACGCCACTACACGCTACTACATGTTATACACGCCACTACATGCTACTACATGTTATACACGCCACTACACGCTACTACATGTTATACACGCCACTACACGCTACTACATGCTACTACATGTTATACACGCCACTACATGCTACTACATGTTATACACGCCACTACATGCTACTACATGTTATACACGCCTCTACATGCTACTACATGTTATACACGCCACTACATGCTACTACATGTTATACACGCCTCTACATGCTACTACATGTTATACACGCCACTACACGCTACTACATGTTATACACGCCACTACATGCTACTACATGTTATACACGCCACTACACGCTACTACATGTTATACACGCCACTACACGCTACTACATGTTATACACGCCACTACACGCTACTACATGTTATACACGCCACTACATGCTACTACATGTTATACACGCCACTACACGCTACTACATGTTATACACGCCACTACATGCTACTACATGTTATACACGCCACTACACGCTACTACATGTTATACACGCCACTACACGCTACTACATGTTATACACGCCACTACATGCTACTACATGTTATACACGCCACTACACGCTACTACATGTTATACACGCCACTACACGCTACTACATGTTATACACGCCACTACACGCTACTACATGTTATACACGCCACTACATGCTACTACATGTTATACACGCCACTACATGCTACTACATGTTATACACGCCACTACACGCTACTACATGTTATACACGCCACTACACGCTACTACATGTTATACACGCCACTACATGCTACTACATGTTATACACGCCACTACACGCTACTACATGTTATACACGCCACTACATGCTACTACATGTTATACACGCCACTACACGCTACTACATGTTATACACGCCACTACACGCTACTACATGTTCTACACGCCTCTACATGCTACTACATGTTATACACGCCACTACATGCTACTACATGTTATACACGCCACTACATGCTACTACATGTTCTACACGCCTCTACATGCTAACATGTTATACACGCCTCTACATGCTTGTGTTGCAGGAGTACCGGTCCAGTGGGTGCCAGGCTTTGGGTGGGCCCCGCCCGGATATCCGGTTGGACCAACTTCCAACTGTGTCGTGTACCTTAATTTTGTAGGACATCTGACTACTCCAGATTGTGATGCTAAGAAGCCGTACATTTGCGAACTGACTCCTTAGTATTGAGCAGCACTTGTATTCACGCAGCACGAAACACGATTACTCACATCACCAATAATACATTCCATGTGCGTAAAAAATTAGTTGAATGAACGTTTTCTTTAATTCTTTGTAGACAATCATCAAAGCAGAGATTTCACACCCTTCACCTGCCTCTCCTCTTTTTACTGTCTGTTTAGTTTCGCAACATTCTTAAGGGCCTTGATGCTGGACCTGGCATTGTCAATCATAATTCAGTTTGTTCATTATACGTTATTTGCTGAACGTCCATGGAAATAAATAAAACACTGTTTGTCATTTAACTTGTCAAGGATTATCTAGAATGTTTGTTCTACAATGTTGTTTACATTATAGCTGAATAATGGAACCTGACACTTATACATTTTTACATGCACTGTTTGCATTGCTCTTACTACTCACACACAATTGGCTTTTCCGGAGTGAATTAGGTGTTCGTTGGATAAAAAATGGTTTTTGAATTTAAGTTCCTCAAGGGAGTATTGACGTGACGTCACGACGGGCCTTATCGAGGGGTAGCAAATAATGATGCATCATTCTATGGTGCTCTCTCCCTTAGGTGACTAACTCTAGGTATATATTAGGTTGTTTAGATAGTTGGGATGAACCGTCATTTGACCTGTCTATAGAAGACAAATACTATGCATACTACAAAATATTGGAGCTTTTACACGTGTTTTGCCAACCATAGGTCACAAAAATAGTTATTTGTCCATAACAGACAACAGAACGAGTGGGCAAGATAAGCGGCTTTATAATCAATAGTTGAACGTCAAGCAAACGTCATCTGAAAAATTACAAATAGTAATAATTGGTAGGCGAAAGTAAACAATCATGACGTTTTGCTACACATTATGGCACAACCCTCATTATTTGAATAAACTCACAACAATAAAACGTGTGAGAGGTAACCGTTTCAGATTGTATGTTATAAGTTTTGAGCTAAAACTTCTTGTTTTGTTGTACGTGCCTCAAGTGCGATTCAACATATTTTATGTGTATTTCCTGTGTGGTATTTGCCGGCAACATGTACAACTTTTCATACATGTGCAACTTTTTTGGCCGAATGAACATTTCACTCAACATGTACAACTTTTAATGCAATATAACTATTTTTGTGTTTCTCATTTAACGTTTATTTATTTGTGTGCCCTACATTTAAGTTATAGAAATCGAAACAGTACGTTCAAAAAAGAAACCTGGTTGCTTGCCCTGGTTACCAGTGCTGAACTACGTCATGAGTGTCACCATGCTTGCAAGGGCAGCCATGCGCAGTAGAATAAGGCGTTGTTAGCCTCCGCCATTTCCCTCAAAGAAATAATCATACCTTTTCCGCCTGCCCGCGCCGTTGACCAGTAAGTGGGTATCCTGCTTGTCCACGTCCTTATTATTCATAGTATGCTGGTTGAAATCCCACATAAGGTTTGTGATTTTGTCCAACAACCCATCTAATACCCCTGATTTTCTGTAACAGCGTAACTGTAATAATAGAGACGTAATGCAAAAATAATCATCTTCCTAAATGTATTCTTTTTTTTGTATTTATTTTTTTATTTTTTTATTTATGAAATGGCCACATACAGCAAATTATGCCATTTTACATTGACCGAGACCAGTAAAATAAGTGATGAGTAACAACGATGCATGGTGATGATGATGAAGAAGAGGTGAGGGGACACTGGTACTGGCACTTAGCCTTCTCCTGTCGAAAAATACCAAAGGGGACCATCGGATTTATGTCCCATCCAAGAGGACGGTGTTACTTTGGCCAGCCATATAGGTTCCCCCATTAACTTGGACTGCGGAGCAGATAACCAGAAGAACGAAGCTGTTATAAAGACGGAGACTTTTTTTTTCCATTACTTCTTGGCTTAGGAATAAGTAAACGGTGACTTTGGAGCCGTCCTAACAACGAAGCACTCAATAAATTCAAAGTTGTTCTGAATCGGCCTTGTTGATTCTGGCATTTGTCCGCAGGTGTTCGCACTGTCCAATCACTGATTCATATGTTTCGTTTTTGAAATATCGATCTTTGATTGGTTATCGCTCACTCGTCGATGGTGTTCGAAGCCTACAGGGTTGGTTTAGTCACTTTAAATTAAAGTCCCCCACTGCAAATCAGTTTAGTTACTGAGTGGGTAGACTCTAAATGTGAATTTATTTTATTTTTTTATTTATTTTATTTTGAGGGCAAGATCTAATCTTCAAAGGATACTAATTTTACCAAAGAGCAGCACTTACACGCAACTTCTCAGAAAACTAATCAACCGTAAACTTCAATAGAGTACCACAGACCTTTCCTGCGTTGCAAAATCTATACAATGATGACTGACCATATGTCGGGAGCCGATCGAGATGACCAATATTGCACTGAATGTAGAAACGTGGCAAACCTGTAGCGCGCAGGTGGATAATATAAGGGGTGTCTACCCGCCGGACCCCACTTATTCTGCCTCAGTGGAGAGCGGCATATCCCGCCTTGCACCTAAATTGACGTCTACGTCTTTACAAGCTATCGAACCCTCCAATCTGCTCTAACCAACGGTAACTAGTGTTTCCCATCCACCTACTGATATGGCAAGAGGTTGCTTAACTTCTGTATTCACATGGGTACCGGCTAAGTGACCGCAGCTAATCCGTTGGCTATTGTGATGCCCGGTTTTATCTGAATGACTAATAAGCCGCTTTCGTTTACCTCGCCAGAGCAATCTGTCAGTCCGCAAACCAAACCCAATCAGTAGCAGGTTACTCTGGTGCGTTCGGCAACTATGCCAGAGTAACCCGGTTTTCTGACCCGATCACCAAAAAAGTGACCTGCCTCGAGAGCAGGGTAAGTTAGGTTTGGGCGGAAAATACAAAATGTTATGATTTTGATGGTGGTGTTAAAGTGGCTGTGGATGATGCATGTGGATATTTGGGCGCAAAACCGTGTTTTTGAGTAGGCTATTAATGAATTGCACGCAGAAAGCTAGTACATCAGGCATTACAAAAAATTCAAAACAATTTGAAGGTTAGGTTTAGCTATGCAAGCGCACGGCATCCATTTGCAAAGCAACCCTACTCCGAAACGCTTTCGTTTACTCGGGTTGAAAACTCTGACCCGGTGAAGTAAAGTCACTTGACATCGGACGGGTTACTCTGGCGAGGTAAACGAAAGCGGCTTAGCTGCTTCGCTATCGCAACGTAGAGGCTGAGTCAGAAGAGCTGGTTTCACGACAACTTGGCAGACGAACGTCCAGTTACGCCAGCCGCAAACTGAACACCGCTCAACACATGGCAGGGTATCACCAATAGCTGTATAGCATATAGAGTGTATTTATTATTTATGTCTTTTTAGTAATAATAGCAAACCAATGTTAGAGAACAGTTGAGTTTGCACCAAACCATTGTAACAATGAACTAGCATTCACTGCCAGTATGGCCACCATGCGCATTACGTGAATACGCTACGTTTATCAAGCGGACTGGTTTCGGACTGACTTCAGTTACAGTACGCACTGAGTTCGGAACCCGTTTAGCAAGCATACTCATAGGCGTGCGCACGGCCCAGGCCTATTCGGCCCAGGCCGGACCTAATGTGTCAACTTGGCGGTCGGGCCGCGCTGGACGCCAATTCCTTTACACCCGGCTTGGGCCGAGAGCAGTTTCACTTTAAACCTAACTTTAAATAAGTCTTTAAATTAAAATTCACTATCTGTAGTGCGTTTTTACGCAAAGGCACACTTCACCCGGGGCTGCGCAAATAATTTTTAATTTATTTTTTATTTAAATGAAACGAAACATAGCTTTATAGGGCCCACACGATCCTGTGACAGCGGAAAGCGTCGCGTCATAAAATCACGTTTTAGGCCATAAAAGTTAGTGCATCAACCGAAAAAAATTTCGACCGGCGGCTGGGGCTTTGCCCCAGACACCAGCTGTACCACGCCACCTTGTGCCGGGTCTAATGTTAGACACTGCGCACGCCTATGAGCATACTTCAATCCGGACTCCTCCTATAAAAGCCTATCCCTAGTCCTATTAAACCGGGCTAGATCGGCTGAAATAAGCTCGAGCTGTGTATTTATCAGTCGAACTCGGTGTGCATTAAACTCGGCTCGCACAGCTAAGTGCGAGCCCAGTCCGCTTGATAAACTTAGTGTATGTTACAATGTTTATCTTGAATCGTGCCAGGTTGTAGAGGATTGAAATATTCCGGTAGAGGAAGCATAGGTCGTGTGAGACAGGCCCGTTATTATGCATTGGATAAATAAAGAGGCAACAACCAATGGGAAGCCTGGTTTCTAGCGGGAGACAAATACGTGAGGATGGCAATATCACGATCGGATATACAAAATACAGAATAAGGTTTATTTATACAATAGTTAAGTTACACGAACAACAACACGTAAACAAGACTGGCCTCACTCGGCAAGTCTTCTAGCTAACCTGACCGTCTAGGCTCTGACGAGCGGGCAAGCCGCCCCTGCTTATATAGGTAGGGGGTAGGCCAACGGGTAGGACCCTCCTCCCTCCCACCTAACCACATCTATTACTCATCCTAGCAGAGCAATGCAATGCAAGTCATTGCAGGTTGGGTTGCCATGGTAAAAACAAGTTAGTAGCTACTAAGTGCTTATCCGAAGGAGTTAGTGATCGACCAAGTCAGATATAATATGTCTAAGTAGCGAGCTGTCCTCTTCTCGAAACTATCTCCAATAATAAACTTAGGTTGCCTTCGGCACGAGTGTCTTGAACTAAATCTCAAACACTTAATAGTTGTGTGAATCAACCTATGTCTTCTGTCTGAATGCACGCTATGTCTTGACAGTTTTAGTTACAACATAGTCCTTTCACTTTATCTACTATTGGGCAGTTTCACCTAACTTTTTTAATCCTGATTAGACGGTTATCATAGATTTGCTCCAAATAAACATGGCGGCTGCCATTCACTTTGAATATAATGTTTCTTGAAACCATGATTACCAAACCGAGACTACTAAATCGGAGCTTATAAAGAAGTTGGGGAACACGGACTATGTCGGCGTATACTAGGAAGCTTTCACAGTTGCATCATAGATGATGATAGTGTGGTCGCCACTTCGGTAGTTGTATTGCTGCACATCGTGGTATCTTGGATTGTAGTAGCGCTGCAATACCGACTGAGTAGTTTGTTAATGGCCGCTTGTTTCGCCACCTTCCTCGCCATCCTCAGCTTGGCTAGACGCGGTGAGAAGCCAGGTGGTTGTCTGAGGGGCTCTAGCATTAGGGGTGGTAGGGTTGTGCCGGCAGTGGTGGCGGCTGTTGTGGCCTTAGTGGTAGCGAGGACGCTTGCCAGAGCGAGGCTGAGTAGCAACCCTCCAACACACCTCCTCGGACGCTCCTTCAAGCTGGAGACTTCCTCGGCAGTTGGCGTATCTTCCCTCTCAGCTCTCTGGAGCAAAAAACAGTTTTGCTGCCCAAAAACTACTTGCCACGCCATCGTCACAGGTTATGTAATAGTGAAGTGAAGCATGTAACACAGCATTGAGAGACAGATGAATAGAGCGCCCCCGCTGAGATGTCTCTTGTGACCGACTCGAGCCTGTCCCAATCTTGTTCTTTTGTCTTGCGGTCAATTTTATTTCTGACATTTTATTTCTGAACACGTTTATCATGAATCATAATTATTTTCTAGCTGCATATTGTTCTTGGCTGTGTTGATCAAGAGACTTTTAATTTTTGTCCTAACATGAAGACAACTGATTCCATTCACCAAATTGAATCAGTTGTTTTCTTCGTAGGACACAAACTAAAAAAGGCTCATGATCAATATTTAGCCACGAACAATATACAGCAAGGAAATTAATATGATTTACGATAAACGTTTAGAAATAAAATGTATTTTATAAATCGCAAGACAAAAGAAAAGGTTCAAGTGGATAATGCACTGAACTGTCGACTGCCAGTGAGTCCAGACCCTTACTGGGGGCAGCTTGAGTCGGTCACAATAGACACCTCAGTTAGGGGCGTCACTTCACTATAACATAATCCGTGACGAGACCCTTTGTTCCTTACGGCGAGGCCCGTGTACCTTATCGTGGTGAGCAGGAGGTTTGCGTGCTATGGTGATAACGAGAGCTATATGAAGGAAATAGCGTATGCTTCTGGTAGGGCCACCTAACTGGACCAGTCGAGGCAGGGGAGAAGCCAAACAAAATGCAGGCCACGCCCTCCACTTTACCCTTCTCTCTCCGGTAAGTCTTACTTGACCATTTCTTCCAAACACCCCTCCCCCCCCCGACGTCATACGAACTAGCAAGCAGTTACGGCCAGAAGATGCAAGTAAGCTGTCTTTTTTAAACTCGAGTAAATAATATATATATATCTCTGGCTCCTGTTTCCAACTTAAGTTAGGTCAGGGGGTGGCTATAGCCACCAGGATTCTAGGGCATAATAATAATAATTCGTAGGACACTAACTTACAACTCCGTAAGGTTATCTTCTAGCGTTAATTCCTTATCCTTTGCCAAAAAATGTTAATGGCTGTCTTGAAACATTATCTGTAATATCATGTCGTTGCTGCCAAATTCGGTAAGGAGTAACGTGGGATAACTTTGTTTCTACTAATTGTTCATGACATGCCAGCTGTGTGTTACTACATAAGCCATTATATTAATCTAGAAAAGCGCCATATTATTATGTAAATATCAATATAATTGTAACATTGATAGGATATTATATTCTGTACCAAAGCTACTACAAAGAGCGTAAGGACATTCCGCTAAATACATAATTACACATTTAATCTATGTTGAAAATTAAGTGAGAAAAAGCTTTGTATTAGTTAGCGAAACTAACTGGGTACCTCTCGAACTAGAGTAGCGTGTGTAACCACTGCGCCATTTGAAATGATAAGTAATGACAACCTACTTACCACAAAAAAAAGCACTAAATACAAACAAATTAAAACCCGTTTGTTCATGTTTAGTCGGTTTTTTTTTAATTAAAATGTAAACAACATTGATAGACGTTAATTACTTCCAACTGGACCCGTATGGATAGCCCAGTAGGTACTAAATACAGCGCTATATGTTACATCGTACGATGAACACACATGATCACACATGATCACGTGATGGAAATAATACCGGACAATAGAATAATATTAACAAATATATCTGAGATAAGATCACCATTTGTAATTCTGAACATTCAGTAAGTGTTTTCAAATGTTTCTAATTGTGTTCCTTCCTGTGGCGGAAGTACGCATAGCATATTAGCCCGTTCGAATGGAACCTTTGATTTAAGGTCAACTTAGGTTAGATATTTTTGAGAGATTAATGCAACAATTTGATCACGAATGGAAAATGAATGCAGATATAAAAACTGCACTAGTTTTTTTAATTGAATCGGTTACATTTTAGCTCATGTGGCAAACAATGACGCTTCACTTTCAATGCAAATGTAATATATGAAAATTTAAACAACAATTTGGTGATCATGAACGCGGATGTGGAAAACCGGGCCGAGTTAAAACACGTGGTGCCCCTAGGCTTCAGTATTTAAAGCTCAACCCCTTCTTCACAAAAAAAAAAATGCTGAATAAATATTTTAGCAAGTACCGCATTTGTGACTACTAAAATGCCTTCCTGTGCGCGTTAAGGCTAGCGACGTCGTCTATTATGTCGTCAACATCCATCAATACCAGTTTAATAAATGTCAATGGCCATGGTCGATAAAAATATCTAGGCTTGGTCCACAGCACAAGCTTTCTCTGTTATTCACGAAGTGGAGTTTTCTCTCTTTTTGAAATTGGCAACGCTGTAATCGCACATTTGGAGTTATAACTCGTAATTATTTAAATTCTATCAAGTTTGTCGATGTTCGGTTGTGTATAATGCCTCAATAGAGAGTTGGTGCTGCACATACCATAGAATATATGAGTTAAATATGTATGTGTACTGAGATATAGGTGTTTGAAAAAACACCACGGCCTATTTTAAATGGGCAGTGCACTGGCTTTGCACGGAAGCAGGTTCCCGCCTTGACTTTGGCGGACTCTGAAAAACGGCTCTTGACGTCATTACCCATGCAACAACTGCCTCCTTGAAGTATTCTTAATAATATTAAGGTCTACTTTATATGAGAGAATTACACGTGTATGCGCGAGAGCGCGGGGAACGTGATAAGTAAAGCTGAATTAGTGAAAAAAAAAAAAGTGATCTCCGGCTAGCGGAGGCTCGTCGAACTCCCAAGTTAGGCCGTCGAAATTGGGAGTTCGACGAGCCTTCGCTAGGCGGAAATCAAGTAGACCTTGTAATAATATCAACGAGACTTAACAACAATCCCTTTTATATCACTGTTTTCTTCAGAAAATACATTTTGATGCAGTATTTACCAAAACGTGTTTGAAATAATGCAAATACTTAACATACTGTTGTTAATTAATGTTAAGCATGTTAATTTACTAACTAGAAATAAATGTTAGTTCAGTTAAAGTCTTATCAGAGCAATAATCTACTAAAGAGTGGGATTTCAGTACTATTTGTATGATATACAATTATTAAGTACTGAGTTATGACGTCAGAACCTTTTAATCACGAGCAAGATGGCGCAGGTCCGTTTCTGATCGTGTTTTGACAGCAATATCTTTGACTTGCTATTAAAGCGATGTTAATGCATCTTTCGAGCCGAAACCAATTAGTTCCCGTTTATTTTAACTTGAGGTAACCAGTAAGCAAATAAAAAAATGTGTAAGCCTTCCCTATTGTGGTTAGGACTTTATTGTTCTGACCTGACAGACCAGGATGCTCCGCTCTTGAATACCGTGTTTGTACGCTCCGTTGCATTTCATGAAAATCGCTTCCCAAGACCTGTCTGACCTGTGACCATGGCTGTCTGTGACCATGGATGTCAATGACCATGGCTGTCTGTGACCATGGATGTCAATGACCATGGCTGTCAATGACCATGGCAGTCACGGGAATGCACTCACATTATGAAAGGCTCCCACAGATGGCGGCGATAGAACTCAACCCGATCACCCGGCGGAACTTCGATATTCCTCAATGTCAGGTCTTCGCGAACTAAAAAACTTGTTTATAGATTGAACGTAGGCCTACTTATATTATTTTTATTATTGTATTATTATTATATGATACAAAGCACTTATAACTTATTCTAATAAAAATATTAATAAAATAAATATGTAAAATAATAATATAAAATATAGTATAGTAAAAATGTAAAATATAATACTTCTGATACCACAAAGGTAAGAAACCTAGTGTGTGGCTCCAGCAGCTGAATTTTTGCAAATATTATATAAAATAATACATTTTTAAATTTTAAATAATTAAATTAAATATAAATTTTAAATAATACCTCGATTTAACTTTGACGTTGTGAATTCTTAATCAATTTCTTTATCACATCACTTCAATTTGTTATTTGGACGTTTTGGTTGAGAATGTATGAGTAGTATTTAGCCCCGTTAAGGCAGTTTTAGGATTACGTCGAACCAAAGAAATTCGGGAAAAAGTTAAAGTGATATTACAAAAGTCTATTTATTTGGGCATCTGGTCCATAACTTTTGGTTTTAATATTTTCAATAGTTTACTTTTTAAAAATAATTAGTAAATTTAGTTTAAATAATAGCTTATAAAATCAATGGTAGAGCTGTGTCTAACCACATCCGGTCGAGTTCCGTTGACCACATCGTCGTCTTATCATCGTACGTAGATAAGCACGAGTAAGTAAATAGGTCCTTGGTTCGGAGGTCCTAGGTTCGACGCTAGGTTCGACCGTGACTAGGGGTCCTACTTTTAGCCTTTGTATAGCGAGAGCGAGAGCGAGAGCGAGAGCGAGAGCGAGAGCGAGAGCGAGAGTGAGGGCGAGAGCGAGAGAGAGAGAGAGAGAGAGAGAGAGAGAGAGAGAGAGAGCGAGAGCGAGAGCGAGAGCGAGAGTGAGGGCGAGAGCGAGAGCGAGAGTGAGGGCGAGAGCAAGAGCGAGAGTGAGGGCGAGAGCGAGAGCGAGAGTGAGGGCGAGAGCGAGAGTGAGGGCGAGAGCAAGAGAGAGAGAGAGAGAGAGAGAGTGTCACCGAGGGATGTGCTTAGTTCCTTTTCATGCCACTAGAATGCATCGAGGTCGGTGCTTACCTTAGTACGTAGTCTATTCTTGGCGCGAGGTCCTTGGTTCGTTTCTTTGTGAAGGTTATTTATTCTCTATGTTAAATTAGAACGCTCTTAATAGCTGCATAAATACTGAAAACATACAGGAAGTAGCGCAGACTCTGATAACGTTTCCGATAGCGAGGCGTTGTAGCGTTCGACTCTACGTACGTTACTCATGGTGCTTGGTCATTGGTTCGAGGTCCTAGGTTCGACGCGAGGTTCGGCTCTTCGTATTTGAATAGCTTTATTGAGCTTATTGGTTAGAGAGATTGTTTTAGTACGTACTTTGTTGTTCCTAAAAAATTCCCTATTTTACTTTGATTGTAATGTTGGTATGAGCTCTCTCAATGTTAAATTATAAGACCTCTTAAACAATGCACACGAGGCTGTAACAGGAAGCGTTAATACGATAGGAATAATCGTAAGTGATAGCGGTTAATTTTTTATCTTTTGGATAAGTACGGTGTAGGACTTGAAGGAATTATAAATAATAATATTCTCATGTTTGGTAATATCTGCGAATGATTTATTAATTGAAATATACATTTTATCATTTTTCTTATCCTAACCACAACTTCTTAATCAACACAATATCTTGAATATGCATGTGGTAATTGATTGAAGATAGTTAGGTTTTATCTCAATTAAAAATTATTCACCTCCTATGCAGTTATGGACAGGAAGGAAATTGCGGTTAATGGTGCGCTTGCAATGGACTGCGGTTTCTCCCTGTAACAGAAACAACACATGTAGTACGTTGCACTGCAGTTTTTCACTAATTGAAGAAGGTTGTGATATGTAATTAAATGCAGTTTAAAGTAACTGCGTCGGTAGGCTACATCATCAGTTGAGGTTTGACTCTACTACCTGCCGGACATTCAGCACCAGTTACGTCTTGGACTTGAAACAAGCCACTTATCCTGTCGAGATCTACATACAAGACATCAATTGTAAGTATTCATTGTTCTTTTTATATCTTTATCTCTTAAAAATGTACTATTTTCTATTATGTTACGCTCTTATTTCTAGAACATGGAAAAGCTTGCAGGCGAATCGCAATCCACCTCCTCCTCCTCCCCTCGTTTTTCACTAATCAATTCCTTTTCCCGCGAGTTTACTAAATTTAAAACAAAAGGAACCAGATATGTTGTCAAAATTAATACTACTCCTCAAGCGGAAACAGCTCCTTTAGAATATGTTAAGGAAACGATCGAGGAACTTTTAGAAAAAATTCTAACAGGTATTGACGATCAGGACATGGTTGGCATGACAATTAGAAACACCGAAAATATTATGGACAAACCCATTGGCATGTCGTTTCGACGCAAAGATCAAATTGATTCCGAAATTATTCTTTCGGTCATTTCGAAAATTACTCAATCAAATTCAAAATTTTTAATTACAGATAAACTTGAGGTAAGTGTTGATCACGTCAAATTACCCCAAGGTAACGGTGGAATTAAAACCAAAGGCCGCCCATTACCTGTTCTTAGTCATTTAAAACGAAGCATTGTGACTATTAAAGCAGAGCATAATTGTCTCGCTCATGCCCTGGTGGTGGCAATGGCTAAAGTAGATAACGATCCACATTACACGGCATATCGAAAGGGGTGGAAAATAGAACCAAAAGTTAAGGAACTTCTAGAAAAGTCAGGTGTTAATCTAGAAAATGGCGGTGGCATTCACGAACTTCAACAGTTTCAAACATATCTTAAAGACTACAAAATTGTTGTTTATAATAGGTTGAAATGTGACGGTATTTGGTTCTCAGGAGAGATTCAATCACAAAAGCATCTTAACCTTCTATACGATGAGAAAGCAATGCATTTTAATGTGATTGTTAATCTACCTGCAGCCATGGCAAAACGTTTCGTATGTAAAGGGTGTCACGCTGGTTTTAGGAATCTTTCGAGACATACATGTGCCTATACGTGCTCGGGTTGTCTAAGTGCACCTCCTTGCGATGTAGGCGATACTAAGGTGTTTTGCGAATCATGTCAGAGATATTTTAGAAGTCAATCCTGTTTCAATCATCACTTGGAAAAACGTTTTTCTAATGACAAGTCTGCATGTATGATTCGCAAAAACTGTCCAAAATGTAGGGTGTACATGCACGAAAATCACGAATGTGGCAAAGTCTTTTGTCAAGTATGCTTGAAAAATGTCGTTCTAGGCCATCAATGTTTTATGAAAAAAATGGGGGAGTTTAGGGAGAAAGAAGATTGGATGTTTGTGTTTTTTGATATTGAATCTACTCAGGACTCTGAATTAGACGATAAGGTATTTGAACACAAACCCAATCTATTGGTAGCGCAAACAGCGTGTTATCATTGCATTGATTCTGACACCCTAGAACATTGTTTTAGGTGTGGAACACGTCAGATATCTTGTTGGAAAGATCCTATTAATGAATTTCTAGATTTCTTGGTCAAAGAACGGCTGTGTATTGACAGAATAATTTGCATTTCACATAATGGACGAGGTTATGATTCGCACTTTATTCTAAAGCGATGTATCGAAAAAGGATGGACACCTTCCCTCATCAAGGATGGTCGTAAGATTCTTGCCATGGATGTCGAACATATTCGATTCATAGATTCTCTCAGCTTCCTACCTATGCCTTTAAGTGCACTCCCTAAAGCATTTGGATTAAAGGTAAAAAAAGGATATTACCCTCACCTATTTAATACCGAAACAAACTTAAATTACGTAGGTCCTATACCTTCACCCTATTTCTTTGGTGATGAATACATGTCTCCTGCAGCACACACAGAGTTTCACAAGTGGTACAAAGACCAAGAAGGGAGGGTGTTTGATAACAAACATGAACTAGAAAGTTACTGTATAGACGATGTCAATGTACTAAGACTGGCCTGCCAAGCATTTCGTAGGCTATTTTTTGAAATAGGAAACGTTGACCCTTTTCTAGAGTCCATCACTATTTCATCTGCATGCAATAAAGTTTTTAGAAGAAACTTTTTAAAGTCGAATACCATTGGTATTATTCCTTCTTGCGGATATCGATTGGGCGACAAACAGTCGGGAGAGGCTATTAAATGGCTCATTTACGAGGCAGAGAAACGTAACATTAATATTCAACACGCGGGTAATGGAAGGGAAAAACGTCTACCGCAATTTCCTCGTAAAAAAGTAGATGGCTTTTGTGCAGAAACAAATGAGGTGTTTGAGTATTTTGGATGTTTTTGGCATGGATGCCCCCTGTGCCAACCAAACAGAGACCATATGATTCGTAATGCTACCGAGACACTTGCCGACAGATACGAACAGACAGTGCATCGTATGGAGATGATCTGCAAGGCTGGGTACACATTACATGTCATGTGGGGGTGCCAATTCCGTAAAATACTCGATAAATCACCTCAACTCGAATCTCGTCTCAATAATCATCCTATGGTGAACCAACAACCCCTACGTTTCAGAGACGCTCTCTACGGAGGGCGCACAGAAGCTTTGAAATTAGAGTATACAGTTAAAGAGGGAGAGCAAATTTGTTACATAGATTTTATCAGCCTCTATCCTGATATTTGTAAAAATTTCAAGTTTCCTCTGAAACATCCCACTCGCATTTGTGTAGGGGAAGAATGTCCCAGTCCTAGTGAGATTCTGAAACTGGACGGATTTATTAAATGTACCATTCTTCCTCCTAAAGATCTCTATCACCCAGTTGCTCCTTTGAGGGCACAGTCGAAACTTTTGTTTCCTTTATGTCAAGCTTGTGCCATTAGTATGAACATGGGCGCGTGTTCTCATTCACGTAAAGAACGTTGTCTAACGGGTACATGGGTTATAGACGAGATTCGAGAAGCCATACAAATGGGATACGAATTTGTCGAAATTCACGAGTTTATTCAGTATGACGTCACACAGTTTGATGGGGTTGAGGGTGGATTCTTCGTAGAGTACATCAACATGTTTTTGAAGCTTAAGCAAGAGGCATCAGACTGGCCCGCTTGGGTTCAAACCCCTGAGGATAAACTAAAGTATGTAAACGACTATAAGGACAACGAGGGTATCGAATTAAACCCTGAAAACATTGCCAAGAACCCCGGATTGCGAAGTATCTCAAAATTAGCACTTAATTCGCTCTGGGGACGGTTCGCAATGCGGGCTAATGCCTCTCAAACAACCCTTATTAGAAAGCCAGAAGCATTGTACAACTTCCTCACAACCCCTGGAATCGAAGTACAAGACTTGATATTCCCGAACGACGATATGGTTTGGATAACGTGGAAGTACACCGAAGAATCTATTAAAGTCAATAATACAGTGAACGTGGCTATAGCATCCTATGTCACGACAGGTGGGCGACTTAAACTCTATCGTTATCTGAAACAAATCGGTCGTTCGGTACTTTACTGTGACACTGACAGCATTATCTATGTAAAACGCCCTACCGACACGTTTGATATTCCAGTGGGGGATTATCTCGGGGACTTTACAAATGAACTTGAAGAGTATGGTTCAAATGCTTACATTAACAAATTTGTTGCGGGAGGCCCTAAAGCATACTCTTTCTCTGTGACAAACACAGACTCGGGGAAAGACGTGACAGTATGTAAAGTACGAGGTATTACTCTAAACTTTAAGAATTCCAAGGAAATTAATTTCGACTCTATTAAAAATTCGATACTCTCGGAGGTTCCTGCCCCTATTCAAGTAACAGATCCCCGAAAAATCAAAAGAAAACAAATGGGGGTAATTGTTTCTAAGCCGGAAACAAAAACCTTCAATGTTGTTTTTAATAAACGCCGACGACTTGATAACAATGACTCCCTACCTTACGGATACGATTCCTCTTAAATACAGGGCATTCTGAATAAACTCGTCAGTCTCACCATGTCTGTCGAACAGTCGATTTCGGCTTTCATTTCTAAAAAACACTTATTTTTACTCTCTGATGAGGAACTAAGTTTTCTTCCAAAATGTTTTCTAATAAAGTATGCAGAAGATGCTATAAAACATGTCTGGCATAGATTACCCCCTCATTTGACAGAAGACAAGGAAATGCAAGCTTTTAATGGATGTCCTGGCCATGGAGGGCCTAACAATCGTACACAATACGATGGCTTCCCTCCACGTAGAAACCAGTGTCGGTTGTGTATAAAACAAGCCGCAACAAAGTAAATCAGGTCAGTCTTGGTAATGACATCGGTCGTGTTTGTTCATCCTTTCACGCTCACACTCAGTGGACCCTCGTTCTGTGGTAAAACAACATTTGCAGTTCGACTCATTCAAAATCTCGACTCACTCTGTAGTGTTGGACAATTTAAAAACATTGAATGGTGTCTAGGTGAATCAAGTGCCGCTCCAGTCGCATTGAAACATCTCGTTACTTTTCACAAAGGTATTCCTGAATTTAAAAACGATAAACAAGAGCCAAAATTAATTGTTCTAGATGATTTAATGAACGACGTGTACGGGCGTAAATTAAGTGATTTGTTTTCCAAATTTTCTCATCATAGAAACATCTCTGTGATTCTCATTACACAAAACTTATTTCACCAGGGTTCATGTTCCCGGGATATTTCGCTGAATACAAAGTATCTGGTAATTTTCAAAAATCCTCGCGATAAAAGTCAAGTAACTTATTTGGCACGTCAAATTTACCCTGAAAATTGGAAAAGTCTTCATAAAGCGTATCTAGACGCAACAATTTTGCCCCACGGTTACTTGTTAATAGATTTGTGTCAAGCGACAAACGATTTATTACGATTCAGAACAAACATATTCGACAGTCCAAGTATAGTTTATGCAAACGTAAGTCCCGAGGATGAAAAAGTTAAAGTCGCATAAACACTTTCTTCATATTTTGAAAGACGCTAATCCGAAAGTCAGAAAAGCTATACTTCAGTCAGCAGACGACGATTTAATCAAGGCTCTACTCGAGTGTGTTATAAATACTCTGAACGGAAATCATAAAATATCAGATAACGTGAAGCGCCGACTTTGCAAGTACAAAAGTTGTTTTCGTCAGCTAGCACATCCTAAACTTTCACTTAAAAAGAAACGTCAAATTCTAGTTCAAAAGGGTGGATTTCTTATTCCTCTGTTGGGTAGTATTTTATCAGGTGTGATTGGTAGTTTGCTAAATAAATGACGGAATTAAGAAAAATGTTTCTCATATCGCCCGAGTTATTGGATAGACTTGAAAATAAAACGTCAAGGACTGAACAGCAATTGGTTAGCAGAATGCGTCATGCTTTATCTAAGAAAAAATTAAATTCTGATACATTAGCGCAATTTAGACGTTATCAAACCCCCTATTTAAAGGCTTTACAAAAGAAAAGAGAGCCAATTCCTATTCATGTCTTAGAGGCTAAACAACCACAACACCGTCCCATTTTCAAAACAACAAGGCGTAGAAAACTTAAACGTCCGTATAGAGAGGAACCTATAGTCTTATCTGATCAGGAGTCCATTGATCAATTTACTAGACGTGAATTAGGGGAAATTGCAGGTTCATACATGTCACCCTATGTTAACAAACGTCACACTATAGATAACGTTTTTGGAATACGTAAGGACGCAGATAGTTTTAAAATAGGTAACGAACCTGTGACTGTAGAGGATAATAATATTATTATTGGTAATAAAACTTACGAAGGCACTACGGGATTGTGGGAGTTGCTAACTAAGAAGCGTGTAGATTACAGTAAATTGAAACAATCAGATTTGGATAGTTAAAAACAAATACTAGAACAGAGTAAAGCGCACTTGGACAAGTGGGGTCGTGTCAAATCGAGTAAGGGCGAAAAGTACAGGCGGGTTGTAGGCAAATTATTTCCTGCAAAGAACAGATGGACACCAGTCAACTAGAAAATTATTTCTATAGCTTACGACTACCGACCGGCTATTCGTCTGTAGACAAGCTGAAACATGCTAGTGGTTTATCGAAACCGGACGTTGATAAATGGTTAGAAGCTCAGGAAACATACACTCTGCACAAACCAATTAGAAAACATTTCCCTCGAAATCCATACACAGTAAACAATATTGATGATGTATGGGAGATGGACTTGGTTATTGTCGCCTCTCTTGCTAAATACAATGATGGCTATAAATATCTTTTGAATATCATAGACGTGTTTTCAAAATTTGCTTGGAGTGAACCGCTAAAAGATAAGACAGGGAAGAGTATAGTTACAGCTCTTGAACGTGTATTGAAACAAAGTAAACGAGTCCCTATAACTTTACAATCTGATAAGGGTAAAGAGTTTATTAATCATCAGGTACAGGCCCTTCTAAAGAAACGTGGCATACACTTTCAAACAACGCAGGACCCTTCGGTGAAGGCTGCAGTGGTTGAACGTTATAATAAAACTCAAAAAACACGAATGTACAAATATTTCACTCATAAAAACACGTATCGCTATTTAGATGTTCTAGGAGATTTACTAAAAGGGTATAATGATTCGGTTCACTCAACCATTGGTATGGCTCCGTCTCAGGTGACACCTAGTGATATCAAAACCATATGGCATAGAATGAATCAAAAGCATATTAAGAGGGGCATTGTTAAATTTCATGTAGGTGATTTCGTGCGTATAGCAAAGCAAAAACGTACGTTTGCTAAAGGTTACGAGGAAAATTTTACAACAGAAATATTTAAAATTGTAAAAGTTATTCCTAGATTGCCGCAACCCGTGTACGAACTCGTTGATTTAAACAATGAACCCATCAAGGGAAAATTTTACAACTACGAACTTGTACGTGTACAGCCTGGTGAATTCAAAATCGACAAAATTTTAAAGTCTCGACGTAAACGGGGGTTACTTGAACACTTTGTCAAATGGAAAGGCTATGATGACAATTTCAACTCTTGGGTTAAAGCTTCTGCCATTGAAAGAATCTAATACAGTTATTATTTTCAACAGAACATGGAAGATATCACTGAATCCTTCAACAATGTTGGTGCCTCATCATCAACGTACAAAAAAATTAGTGAACTAGAGATTAACAAAAAATACCTAGTCAAAAAGGTTGAGAGGGTGAGCACCAAGTATGGAAACACCATAAAGATGACCCTAGAGGAAGATGACAATCTTATTTTCGTATATCTACCAAATAAATATGAAGAAATTTTTTCCGACATATGGCTCGAGTCAGTTAATGCACAAAAGGAAGACATTTTTTTAGTTTTTGAGGGTTATCACCCCAATAAAGCATATATTCTTCGTCTTGTGTAAATGTAACATGATTCAAATAAAAATGTTACTCTGAATTTGTGTTGATTTTTAGAACCTATAAAACTCCTTTACATAAAGATAATCCTTCATTTAATTAGTATACTCGGCTCTGTTAAGATGGAGGGAAATAATTTTTATGTTACTCTACCCTCGGACAGTTCAAAGAGTTTTTTCGAAAACAATACTTTGGCTAGTTTCTCTACAAAATTAGCAAAGCCCCTCTCTTTAAATAGCAATTGGACAGTAGGTTTAGCAGCACTCTCCTATCCGTATGGTTTTGATACACTTGAAACAGAGGTGAAAACTGACGAGAACAATCAATTGACAGCCAATGTCGTTGTGACTAGAGTTGGGCGTGTCGTCTTTCCTGCTCGCGATTACACTTCTTTTGAAGACTTGTATTCGACTATTCGAAATTCTGTTTCAGACGCAGGTAAACAAGAGATTTTATTAAATGAATTCAATTATTATATTATGCGGGATCATATTGATATTGAGAAACTGAAAAAGAATAAAGCGGTGTGGTCTCCAGATAGTTCCCCTATAGCTTCAGACGTACGAAATACAATAGCTATTGTAAGGAAGGGTAAAAACGCCATTGATGTTAAAGTGAAATTCCCTTGCAAAATTTTCTACGGGTTAGATGATTTAATTACTACTATTCGCAACAGAATACCGACTGTTGAAGCTCTAGCAGCTGCAAACGAGCAAATACGAAAATTAGTTGTCGCAGACATTCACTCTGCAAACTTGCAACCTAGTCGGCGACTCTTACCAAACGGTCTAGGAGAGACTGAACCTGTGTTTATTTACACGGATATTATCAGTCCTCAGTTTGTAGGAGATAGTCTCGTGAGAAACTTGCGAGTTATTCAATTTCCTTCTCCACTAGGGGAACATCAATTTTTACCGATTTACTATTTTCCTGTTGAAAAGAGTCATATAGAGTCAATCACTATTAAACTCATGACCAAATTTGGAAATCTCGTGAAATTTGAATCCTCGCCTATACCTACTATTGCTATACTTCACTTTGTAAAGTCATAAATACAGGTGTTTTTCGTTTTTTGAATTACTTGGTTTAAGGCATTGGAGCAGTATGGACGACATAGGACCTGTCTATCACGCTAGTTATCGCGTTCAAAAGGGAGAGGGAATAGGAAGCTTTTTAGGGGGGATGTTTCGGTTAATACGCCCCCTGTTTGTCAGAGGAGCCAAGGCGGTCGGGAGAGAGGCTTTGAGGACAGGTGCTCATATTTTAAATGACATTAGTATCAAACCGGCCGAACAGAACCTAGAGAGTATAGTTCATAAACGCGTTGCTGAGGCTGTTGACAGGAACATGGTCGGAAAGGGTTTAAAAAGAGGGTTAAAGCGAAAACGAGTTCAGTCTGGAGGTAGAGCTCGAACAGTCAAACGGCTAGCTCGTGAGAAGCGCGATATATTCACCTAGGGAACAATGCTTTGTACAAAGACCGAACTAGACCTGTTCACTGAACGTGCTATTCAAACGGAAATCAGAGGCAATCGTGTTGTGGGTTACAAATCAGTTAGTTCACTCGATAATGAGAGCCAGTTGGAGTTTAACTGTCCTGGAGATACAGAGTATTATCGTGATCTAGCATCCGTCTATTTGTGGTTAAAGATTAAAACTACCAAATTATCGGGGGAAGACTTTACAGACGATGATACCAATCAGCCTGGTTGTGTCAACTATTTACTGAATAGTCTCTTTTCTGAGGTGAACGTGTCTCTTAATGAAACCACCATCACCAAAAACACTGATAATTATCAGTATCGAGCTATTCTAGAAAGTCTGCTAAGTTATACAGAGGATGCTGTGAAAACACACATGACTAATAGTCTATTCTATTTGGACACAGAGGATACGGACGGGGCACTTGGTGCGAGTGCTCAAAACAAGGGTTATAATACGCGATCAGGTATGTTAAAAAGTAGCAAGCCTGTCGAACTAATGGGTCGTCTTCATGTAGACTTGTTTAATGTTTCGCAGTTAATGTTGAACAATGTTTCAATTCGCGTTAAATTGAATAGGGCAAGCCCTTCGTTTTACATGTTTTCGAAAACTAAAGAGGTGACCGGTAAGATTAAAATCTTGGATGCTACACTATTCATTAAACAAGTAGAAATCAGTTCGGCAAAAGCTCTAGCGATTGAAAAACATTTACTTAAGCATACTGCAAACTACCACATCAATAGAGTAGAAGTAAAGAATTTAACTATTCCTAAAGGCTCAAACTCGGTGAACCTAGACAATGTCATACAAGGTCCTATTCCAAAGTACATCATTTTTGGCCTCGTTAAAAATGAAAGTTTTGTAGGCGGTTATAACACTAACCCCTATCAGTTTATTCATTCCGATTTGGCAAACATTGCCGTCTTTGTGAATGGCGTTACTGTTAATGACCCCATCAAATGTGATTTTAAACACGAGGAACTGATTGCCGCCGCTTATCAAACTCTGTTTTCGGGAACAGGTATTCATCATCAAAACCAAACTCATCTCATTTCGAAGCACATGTTTTTCCATGGTTACACCCTCTTTGCCTTTGATTTAACACCTGATTCCTCTGGGGTTGAGACACACTCAAGTCTACCTTTGGCCTGTACAGTACGTATCGAGTTTCGATTCTCAAGTCAAGTGGCCGATTCGTTATCCTGTATTGTCTATGCCGTATATGACGGAACGATTTCCATTGATAATCACAGAGCTGTTTCTCTACTTTACTAAGCACAATGAACACTCTTGAAATTAAAAAAGTTCTAAACTTTAGACATTTTAAAGGTGTTTATGCTCGCGATAAGATTCCCTCTTATTTTTCCCTACCTGCGACCTTTGTCATTAACCTGGACATTCAAACCCTACCTGGTTCTCATTGGATTGCGATTGCTCTCTCCGAGAACGGCTATGGAGAATACTTTGACTCGTATGGCCTACCGCCCCTTCATCATGATCTCGTCACGTTTCTGCAACATCACTCTACACACTGGACATTCAACAAGCAAAGACTTCAAGGAATTGCATCTAGTGTATGCGGCCAGTACTGCTGTCTCTACGTGGAATATCGATCAACACATCGCTCTATGAAGACATTCACTGACATGTTCAGTCCTGTCGACTGCTGCCTCAACGATCGTCGGGTTATCAAGATGTTTCGTCATACATTTGGAGAGTGCAAACCTTGCAACGATGAAGAAAAAAGTCAAGCCTGTGTACCACAGATGGATATATTTGCAAGACGTTGAGAAGCACACGTCAGTTGAAAACAGACTGTTGATCATGGCACTTGTGGTTGACTTTGAATACGTCATCGACCTTGAAGGAAAATGGATAATCAAAGAACTCGCTATCGTCAGTCAAGACTGTAAGAGAGTAGGATGGTTCCTATTTAAATCCGAAGAAAATGATGAACGAATGGTGACGACCGTCTTCAAACACGGCATTCATTGGCGAGATGGCTACATTCCCTACGAGGAACTTACCAATATTTTGGAAGAAGTCACCGCCACGACGGGACCCCTCTACGCCTTCAACGAGGAGAAATGTCTGTTTCTCGCAGAAATAACGGGGAGAACATTTATAAATATGAGAAGGGAATGTTCATGCCCGTATCCCGAAGATATTCCACTTACCGACACGATGAGCTGTACGTTCGCATGTCACCGCCTGCCAAACAAATCATGCGCTCTGAGAAACGCACTCAAGTTGGCAATATGGCTGAATTACGACTATCTCAAGAAACAACACGTGATTTGTCCGCACCCGTCGGAAAGACACGGCGTTAATTTTCTTCTCGGAAAGTATTGAAAAACGACGAATACAGAAGCAAAGCATCAGTCGGTGATGGAGCTCTCAACTGTCAACATCAACGCTATGAATACTGCAATGGAGGGGTTACCTGAGGCTGAACAAGCAAACATGACAATGGAGGTCTCACCTGAAAACGTTAACCTTCTCATCCGTCGAAGAGCGAAATCCACGAGACTCGTGACGATTCTACGACGAGTATTCTTCTTGAACCCAAGACATTCAGCGTACGTGTCGGTTGCAATCTACCCCGAAAAAGACTTTGGCTCGTTGGTGGAGATTGGACGGGTCAATGGACCGTACGTTCTCTTGAATCCCGCAATGTGGGGCGTTCTAGTAAATGAACTGCAAGAAAAGACAAATAACAAGTATGACATGATCTCAGTAAAATGGGCCGTGAGTCGAGGAAAACCATTTCTCGTCATTAAAACGGACTTTTGGGGAGTACGACTTTCAGAAGAAGAAGTGAATAATCTAAAAAAATATTTTGTTTGTGTGACAAGGCAGTCGTTAAAATACGAACTGTTTAGAAGTGATGTTCAGAATTACCATGCATTAGTTAAAACTAGTACAGAGTACATAACACCTGAAGGGATTTCAGCGTGCATTGACTATGAGAATCTATTTGATGAAGTAAAAGCAATGGAAGTAGACTAAGTTGCCAATATACTTGAATGATGTTGATTCTCAAGTATAATTCATATTGATTTAATTATTTTACTATATTGCTTATTCTAGTTTGTAAGTTTTAAATTTTATGCTTGAAAGATGTTTGTCAAGTATCATTGAATATAACATGTACCAAAATGGAAGTAGACTAAGTTGCCAATATACTTGAATGATGTTGATTCTCAAGTATAATTCATATTGATTTAATTATTTTACTATATTGGTTATTCTAGTTTGTAAGTTTTAAATTTTATGCTTGAAAGATGTTTGTCAAGTATCATTGAATATAACATGTACAATGCCATGAATAAATTATAATAAATAACTGTACACTGCCTTATTTTTTGTTTCCCTTAAATTCATCGAACTTTTCAAAAGTCTCTCAGTGTGATATCAAACGTTAAAGATGAAGTACCTACTTCTTATTTTTCTGATGGTTCAGGTAGTCGTTGGTTGTAAGTAAAAAATACAATTGTTTTGATATGTAATACATGACTAATCAAAGTAATAAAAGAAGTATCTCTTATCATTTTGTTTACAGTAAACGAAACCTACACTGAAGACAAAAACAAAAGTTCGAATGAAGAATTTCCTTCACCTCTCCTTGCTATGGTTAATATTTATCCTCGTTTCAAAAGAGCTGTGAGGCAAGAAAACGTAGTTCGCTCTAAAACTTCATTTCTACGTAATATTACCCAAATAAATACAGATAGTGAACTATCTATTGATCTGAGTACTAGAAATGGAATTGTTCAAATAAATATACAAGCCAGAAAGAATAAACCGCTCCCTCCTCGCACTCCTCGCTGTCCCAAGAAGATGAGAACCAATGCCACTGCCAACATCGACGATGGATTAATTGATCCCTGCGAAAGAAAAAAGAAGAAGAAGAATTCTAATACTAATCAATCAAACATCCTTGTTATTGAATAACTGAATCAATAAAGAATACCAGTAACAAAATCTGAGTTGTAACTTACCTTTATCCATTCCCTGACGATCACTATGAGGGTGTATGTACGGAGTAATATTTGGGACATGGTCCGACGATGGTAGAACTACACTGATTCTATTGTAACAGTCGCTTACTAATTACGCCAAAGTTGGCTCGGCGAGCATGGCCGCTATCACTTACGATTATTCATATCGTATTAACGCTTCCTGTTACAGCCTCGTGTGCAGTGTTTAAGAGGTCTTATAATTTAACATTGTGAGAGCTCGTACCAAAATTACAATCAAAGTAAAATACATTAATCTCAAAGTGAGGAATTTCTTAGGAACAACAAAGTACGTACTAAAACAATTTCTCTAACCAATAAGCTTTTCTCAATAAAGTTACACAAAGACTAAGAGTCAAACCCTCGTCGAACCGAGGACCTCCGAGCCAATGACCAAGCACCATGAGTAACGTACAGAGAGTCGAACGCTACAACGCCTCGCTATCGGAAACGTTATCAGAGTCTGCGCTATTTCCTGTATGTTTTCAGTATTCATGCAGCTATTAAGAGCGTTCTAATTTAACATAGAGAATAAATAACCTTCATATAGAAACGAACCAAGGACCTCGCGGCAAGAATAGACTACGTACTAAGGTAAGCACGGACCTATTCTAGTGGCATGAAAAGGAACTAAGCACATCCCTCGGTGACACTCTCTCTCTCTCTCTCTCTCGCTCTCGCTCTCACTCTCGCTCTCGCTCTCGCTCTCGCTCTCGCCCTCACTCTCGCTCTCGCCCTCACTCTCTCTCTCTCTCTCTCGCTCTCGCCCTCACTCTTGCTCTCGCTCTCGCTCTCTCTCTCTCTCTCGCCCTCGCCCTCACTCTTGCTCTCGCTCTCGCTCTCGCCCTCACTCTCGCTCTCGCTCTCGCCCTCACTCTCGCTCTCGCTCTCGCTATCCAAAGGCTAAAAGTAGGACCCCTCGTCACGGTCGAACCTCGCGTCGAACCTAGGACCTCCTAACCAAGGACCTATTTACTTACTCGTGCTTATCTACGTACGATGATAAGACGACGATGTGGTCAACGGAACTCGACCGGATGTGGTTAGACACAGCTCTACCATTGATTTTATAAGCTATTATTTAAACTAAATTTACTAATTATTTTTAAAAAGTAAACTATTGAAAATATTAAAACCAAAAGTTATGGATCAGATGGCCAAATAAATACTCTTTCGTAATATCACTTTAACTTTTTCCCGAATTTCTTTGGTTCGGCGTAATCCTAAAACTGCCTTAACGGGGCTAAATACTACTTGTATGTTTACAGTCCAATAATTTATATTGTGGTATAATGAACTGAATGTCACATTAGTATAACGCAGGATTTTTCAAATTTGGTTGTATTCAGGAGTTGAGAGAGCTTGGTTGCAGAGCCTGCTTTGTTAATCTATGGACCACTGCAAAACCTCCTTTATCTCTTGGAATCCTTCAGATCACCTGTTGGTAATATCAAATGTCAAAGTAGAAAGTATAAATGTATTATTATTTAGTATTATTTATATAAAGTCTCATTATTAAAGAACACGTTATATATAACAAAACGTTATTTTGATATTAGCCAATAGAAGATCTGCAGATGATTCAAACAGATAAAGGAAAGTATGTATTTATTTTTTTATTTATTTACTATTATTTGTTCACTTTTTTACATTGGTACATGACATTCATTTTTTTTGCTAGATCTATAGATATCAGAATAATTTGAACAAATAATATACTGTGCCACGAAGATAGCTCTTGAGTGTGGCACAGAGTTACATACTAAATAATTTTAAGACTAAATTATGCCTATTCTACGAGGTAGACCCTAGAGGTCATACTGATTATTATTATTATTTAATTATATTTATATAATTTATATAATTCAGTATTTATGTTTAGTAACATAGTTTCTATACATTTATAAGAATATAATATATGATAATAAAAATAATAATAATAATAAATAATGATAATAAAAGCTAACTACATAGTACATACGAGTAACCAAAGATAGATATGAGAACAATATCGGTAATGATTGCTATAGTATGTATAGTTAGTTAGTTAGTTTTAATGTTGTTTCTCTCTTTACAAAAGTACCAATTAAGGAGGCATTGGAGATCATTGAAGCCAAGAAGGTAGTTCCGACACATATTATTACGTTGTCTCGTCATTGCATGGCCACTACATATTTTACATACAGAGGTCAGTTCTATAAACAAATTGAAGGAGCTCCAATGGGGTCGCCATTGTCACCAGTGGTAGCCAATTCGTTCATGGAACATTTTGAAACAACAGCCCTGGAGTCATCTTTACTAAAGCCCCTGTGCTGGCTGCGATACATAGATGATACGTTTGTAGTGTGGCAGCATGGAATAGATTAGCTTAATGATTTTCATCAATATCTAAATAACCAACATCCAAATTTAAAAGTTACGATGGAAATCGAAGAAGATGCTAATTTATCATTTTTGGACGTACTTGACTTGTTCAGAAGAAACCTGATGGAAGTCTAGGTCATACTGTACAAACAAACAGATCTGAATGCAACCTCTCACCACCACCTGAGTCAAATCCGATCTGTTGCTTTCACACTTGCTAATAGATCACACCAAATTGCAGATGTGGATAATATTGATGCAGAATATAAAATATTAGATCATGCCCTTTCATCCAACGGGTTTACGAATTGTTTAATTACTGAGTCATGGCATCGCCAGTAGGGATGCGAATTTGTGGGAAAAGTACGGCCTGGCCCGGCCCGTGGCCCGCCCCAAACTGTCTGGCCCGAGTCCGGCCCGACAAGGTAAAAACCAACTGCCGCCCGGCCCGAACCCGGCCCGAAAGATGATGATTCCGGCCCGGCCCAGCCCGGCCCGAAAGTCGGCTCGCCGAACTCGCAAGTTGGGAGTTCGACGAGCCTCCGCTAGGCGGAAATCAAGTTGACCTTGACAAACTGATAAAACTAATGCATGCCAGTAAGCATCCCTTGGTATTCTAGCCTAGTGTAAGTGTAACGGTCATTGGCCTGTTATTAGTAATAATCCGCGATGGGTTTTTGACATTGAGTTGTTTGACTTGGATACTTGCCAAGATTAGTCTTTTTTTAAATAAAAAGTATTGATATACCAAACAAAAATGCAAAAAATTTGCAAAAAAGAGGCCGTCTAAAACGGAGAAGACAAACCGTTACAAACCAAAGAGGGCACACATACAAAAAAAAAACGCCAATTTCAAAAGAGGCTCAACATTTAAAGTGGTAATATCTAAAATTGTGGCCAAGCCAATTATTTTATTTCTAACATATAAATGTTTACATCACTTAATAATTGATAAATAAATATATTAACAACAATTACAAAATTAAATTTACTTATTGAAACCTTTCGAGGTGAGAAAAACAAAATTAACACAATGCATTTATAAGGGTTGTCCGTGAAATTAGGTTCCCAAGGCGCTGCATTCGCGAGGACCGATTTAACGCGGGATCTGGCAACACTGGCGTGTAGCTTGGTTCCCCCTCTCCCAATCCCAACCCCGGCGAACTGTCTGCGACGCTCAGCTCAGTCGTGGCTGAGCAGCCGTAAGAGATGGAGTTCCCACTCGCTTCGCCCGCCAGGTGCGAATTACGCTCTGGGATTCGTTTTTTGTGTGCAAAAAACACTGCGTCGGTGGATATTCATTCCCAATTGTGTGAAGTTTACCGAGAGAAGTGTATAAGCATACAACACGTGCGCAAATGGTGCAGAGAATTCAAAAACGGACGTACAGATGTCCATGAAACATCCAGGGTCGCCTAAGCCGCGGAAGTTCAAGCAAACACTGTCTGCCAGCAAAGTGATGGCGAGTGTGTTTTGGGACAGGAAGGGGTTATTGTTGTGCGAATTCATGCCTGCTGGTACAACAATTAATGCTGAGCGTTACTGTGCGACGCTAAAGAACCTGCGCCGCGCAAATCAAAACAAGAGGAGAGGCATGCTCACGAGGGGAGTGCGTTTCCATCACGACAACGCTCGTCCGCACACCGCCCGTGTAACAACCGATCTTCTCAACAAATTTGGATGGGTTATTGTCAAACATCCGCCCTACAGCCCGGACATAGCCCCAGGTGATTACCATCTCTTCCCTGAATTGAAGAAACACCTGGGAGGGACTAAATTCAAAACCGGAGAAGAGCTGAAAGAAGAGGTTTTAAGCTACCTTCGCGGCGCGGCGGGAGAGTTCTACGACTCGGTCATACAAAAGAAGGTACACCGTATGCAAAAATGCATTCACCTCAACGGGGATTATGTCGAAAAATAGGAAAAAGTCAAAGCTTTAAAAAATGTACAATTCATAGCAAATAAACATGTTTTTATTGTCAAAAATCATTGGGAACCTTATTTCACGGACAACCTCGGTTTGGTTTGTAAAAGCTTGGCCGATCAATTTGTAATTTTTGCTTTGGGTCATATATTATTGATAGTATACGTACTATAACAAAGCAAAAATGCTAATTAATAACTCATCAAGCTAATGCATTTTAAAATCAACTAAATATTAATTCAAGAAACATTTCAGGACTTGAAAAATAAAACTGATAATGCAAGTTCATCGGCCTTCATTTAAATTATAAATACAATGAGTTAATTTTGTTTTTTCCACCTCGAAATGTTTCAATAAGTCAATTTAATTTTGTAATTGTTTTTTATTTTTATTTATCAAATAGTTAGTGATGTTAACATTTATATATTTGTTTATTTCATTATAATTACTATATTTACATATTGGAAATGAAATAATTGGCTTGGCTCAATCTGAGATATCACCCTTTATATGTTAATCCTCTTTTGAATTGGAGTTTTTTGTTTGTGTGCCCTCTTTGGTTTGTAACAGTTTGTGGCTCTCTCTCTCTCTCATGGCGGCGAGTGAGTAGGTCGGTGGTCAGTGTCTCCGGTAAATTATCAATTTTCGGCTGTTTTTTATGTGTTATATCATTCGAATATATCAGTGAGCCGTCGTTACAATAGTGTACTATTTACAAATATCATTTTTTACTACTGCTTCGCGTAACAAGTACTTTTTCCTTATTTGTTGAAAGCCAGTATCTGTTTTACACTCGTCATGTGCTCTGCTACCAACGTCGCCAGCCAAAAAAACCCTAAAACCATCCGAGAGCTTGCAGAGCACTGCAATGCTATTGAATCTTCCTTCAAGTCACAATTCGAGGGCCTGAAGGAATCCGTTCTCAAGGAAATTGGGAAGATTTCCTCCAAAGGTCCAGAGAGGAGCGATGATGTTTCTACCGCCTTGCGGGAGTTTCAACGGGAGTTAGATAGCGAACTGGACGTCGTAAGGGGGAAGCTGGCCCAAGAACTGGACACCATTAGGTCACAGATTCAGAGGATCACCGCTGAATGTGAGGAGCACGGGGATATGCTGGATGCCTCAGAACAATATAGCAGGCGTAACTGCCTGCTAATCCACGGAGTCCCCGAGAAACCTGGAGAAGACACTTTCAGGACAGTCCTGACATTTGCGCGGGAAAATCTTGACGTAGACCTGCGTCCAGACGACATCGATCGTTGTCACCGTCTTGAGCCTCATCGTAGGAACTACTCTCAAGTTGTCAGTGCTGCCCGCCCGAGACCAATAATTATAAAGCTGGTGCGCTACACGCAGAGAGCCGAGATGTGGAGCAACAAGCGACAACTAAAAGGTTCGGGCTATCTCCTGACGGAGTCGCTCACCAAGCGGCGCTATCGGCTCCTGTGCGAGGCCCGAAATATCGTCGGCCTCAAGAACGCCTGGTCTCAAGATGGGAGGATTTTTGTTCTCGGGCAAGACAACAAGAGAATCGTTGTGAACGGAGCACGTGACTTGGAACTCATTAAAAACAACAATCGCAAATAAAAAAATCCGGACAGAGGCACTAACACTGTCCAGACAATAATATGTTTGTTTTAGAAATTAAAGCAATTGTGCTTATTACTTTAGTTTATACGTTAGTTTATATATTGTGTTTATTTTTTAAGTGTTTGCGTGTGATTGAGTGTATGTGTGCAACGAAGCAACTGTTATTTTCAACGTCAACATGGGTGAGTTTTCCACTGTTCATTTTACTTGTTCAGGCCCGCTATGTTTTTTACATTACTTCAGGCTTTAGCAAACAGCTGGTAACTAGCTATGTCACAGCAACCTAAGTTGGTAGACCTGAGCTCTGACGCTTGTGTCATCCCTCCCTCCCCCTCCGCTCTCATCCTGTCTCTTGACGTCACTGACCTAAATTCCACACCCCCCCTTTCGCCAACCAACTATCCGCTAGCAGGCAACATTCTTAAAAATCAACTCTCAACTCATCCAAGGTCTTTAAAAGTCGTTCACCTCAACGCTTCATCCCTCATGGCGCACTTTCACGAATTGGAGCTTCTCATTGACCAAACTAGCATTCACGTGATTCTTATCAGTGAGTCTTGGCTAAAACCTTCTTTTTCTTCTAGTCTCGTAGAGTTACACGGCTACGTCTTATTAATCGCACTAAAAAAAGAGGCGGCGGTGTGTGCGCGTATATCCGCAAAGATTTAAAATATAAAATTTTAGGTAAATCTCCAAGTTAATACTGTTCGAGGCCAGAGTACTTAATATTTGAAATAAACTTTTCTCACCAGCCAGTCCTCGTAGCAGTGGTGTACCGCCCACCAAAAATCGGCTATTTAACAGAATTTGAAAGCACTCTCCTTAACTTCCTATCACAATACGAACACACTATCATAATGGGGGACTTTAACACTAACTTGCAGCTAGCCAATCACGCAGATACCAAACAATTGACCACCATTTTTGATTCATGTAACCTGTCAATCCTGCCTCTACATCCAACCCATCATACGGCCACCTCCCATACTTGGATCGATCTAATTTTAACCTCTGAACCTAGTAGAGTGCTTGATCACGGTCAAATCCCAATACCTGGAATTTCTTATCATGACCTACTTTATCTCCAGTAGTCTCTCCGTGTGCCTAAACACAAACCAAAATTCATAACTAAACGGTTTCTAAAACAGGTCAATACCGAACGTTTCCAGACAGACGCTTTATCTATTCCGTGGCACAATCTTATCGACATTCAAACACTTGATGAAAAATTAGCTCAATTTAATGCATTTGTTATCACATTATATGATAAACATGCCCCTTTAAAATCAGTTAGGATAACTAAACCCCCCGCCCCCTGGTTGACAGATGAAGTTAAGAAGGCTATGGGAAAACGTGATGCTGCATACAGAAAATATAAATCTTCATCCTCCCAGCAAGACCGTGAGGAGTTCAAAGTGCTCAGGAATAGAACAAATCAATTAATTCGAACAGAAAAGCGGAGACATGCGTATGGTTTACTGGACCCTAAACTACCTATAAAGAAAATGTGGCAAAACCTATCTCACCTAGGAGTAAGCAAAAAAGTGCGCGTGGAAGACACTATCGAAATACCTCTTGATTTGCTTAATACCCACTTTACTACACCACTTCATAGAATCGACGCGGCGACAAAAAAATCATATATTAACGAACTATCACAGAGTTCACACACGCATACATACGATAGCTTTTATTTCTCTCACGTGACACCGAATACTGTTAAAAATGCCATAAATCGTATCAAATCGAATGCGCAAGGAATCGACAACATATCTATTGAACTTATTAAACACCTGGTCAAAACGTGTCCTATATTGCTCGAACCTATTACCCACCTAATAAACTTCTCTCTTAACAGCGGTTCGTATCCCACCTTGTGGAAACATGCAATAGTCCGACCCTTACCCAAAAACACCAAGCCTGAAAACACTACAGACTACAGACCGATAAGTATATTGCCAGCTTTGTCTAAAGTTCTTGAATTTATTGTTCATACTCAAGTTTCCACATTCATGCAAAAAAACAACCTATTAGATAAATATCAATCGGGATTTCGCCCTCATCATAGCACTTGTACAGCCCTAATAAAAATAACGGATGACATTAAGACGCACATGGATAATCGACAACTGACAATTTTAACGTTACTCGACTTTAGTAAAGCATTTGACTCTGTGGACATTGACATACTCTTAGAAAAACTTAAAATAATGAATTTCTCCTCCTCTGTAACGAAGTGGTTTGATTCTTATCTTAGAAACAGACAACAAAAAGTTGTATCCAATCATAGTCAGTCAGACTGGCAGACATTGATATCTGGCGTACCACAAGGAAGTGTTTTAGGTCCATTATTGTTTGCTATTTACATTAATGATATTTCTTCATCCTTAACCTATTGTAATTATCATCTTTACGCTGACGATCTTCAGTTATACCTACACGCTTCACCCCAAACAATAAATAACGAAATTGAATTACTAAACAGAGACCTTGAAACATTACATGCATGGGGGATTAAAAACGGATTACTTATAAACCCACTTAAGTCTAATTGCATTGTTGTCGGCTACCATAAATTGCTCAATAAAATTTGTTCTTCAAAGTTGGTCAACCGGCTCAAACATTTCCTTCCTGTTAAATTAAAATCGCTCCTCGTACAGACCTTAATTATGCCACACTTCGACTATTGCGACGTTATCTACAATGACTTGACCGAGGACTTATCACTTCGACTTCAACGAGCTCAAAACTCTTGTGTTAGATTTATACTGAACATAAAAAAATACGACCATATCACTCCCAGCTTCAAGCAATTGTCTTGGCTGCGTTTAAAGGACCGACGAAATCTTCACACTCTCTGTCTCCTTCACCGTATTCTCTCAACATCTTCTCCTACATACCTAATTCCTAACTTTCAGTATCTCCACACACATCACGAATTTAACACGAGATCAAGATCAAGCACTCAACTAGCTTTTCCCACACACCGCACCACACTTTTCGATAATTCTTTTAACATACACGCTATACGCCTTTGGAATGCGCTTCCAGATAAAATAAGGGATGTACACAATCAGAGTCTCAGCCAATTTAAGTGCAAGGTATTTAAATATTATCTAGATAACAGTTTTACATAAGTTTCATATAAACGTAGCGGCATGAGCTGTACATTGGATGGTGTGGGACTCACGTAGGGTTGACTATGAATTTGAATAGCTAAGAGTGAGTGGGATGGATGAATGCACGAATGCATGTATCAACGTTTAAATTGTAGGTATAGTTTAGTATGTTTTGACTTGTATTAATTTAATCATTTACTTTGTATCAAATTGTGTAAGGTTGGGTGGCAGAGAAGGCCCAACTGGCCTTAACCACGCCTTAATAAAGACGATCAATCAATCAATCAATCAATCAATCTTCTCCGTTTTGGGCTTGGCTTCTTTTTTGCAAATTTTTTAAGCATGTTTTTATTCTCTTTCCGTGAAAATCGTTGGATGAAACACGCAGTTAAGCTAGGGTCAAGGTTTATATTGCATTTTTGCAATTTGTTAGATTTTTTTCAAAATTCCGGTCATTCTCGTTGTGGCCTTTGATCGTGTATTGTTATGTTTTGAGTAAATAAAATGCAACAAAAATTGATGCATTGGAGCGAATCTCAGAATTATTATGAAAATAGCTAGCTTTGACACATAGAAATGTACAGATATTGTAATATCACAATCGAAAATAAATGCAATGACGTTACTGTTACTGTATCTCGTGGTTCTATTGTAAACTATCATATAACATTATACTTTTGTTGCGTTTACTTGGCCAAGGGTAAATCATCCATGCTGTAGAATGTAGATGATATTTCCCTGCACAAGAATAGATGTCAGTTCATCTGAAGCATCTAGTTAGACTGAACGTAGACACAGATCACTCTGAATACTGTTACTCAAGTCTTTTAAAATGAAAACAGACCGAGATAAAAGAATTCTGTGTGTTCTCATTTGTGTGTGCTCAGTAGGCCTAGTTATGCATATGGTAAGTACACATTATGGGGCTGTGTTCGTATATCTAGCGATGGCAGTCGTACGGAGCTGCAGATCAAGTTAAAATGTGGAACACCTACTAACTTCCATTAGATTTGTGGTAACATCGTCTATGTAGTTACATAGTTACAGAATGGTTACTCGAAATGATTCTCTAAGTAATGTGGCGGAAAATGTGTTAGACACATCACGGTATGTTATCCGATGTTTTGTTGCTTGTTGCAGTGCATAGAGTAGACGAGCGCTGGAGGTGGATGATCCGAAGAAGTTGGAACCAACCAACTGGGGCGCTTTGGTCGGATCATCCACCTTCGTTGACGTCTATGTACTGCAGCAAGCATGACCATGGCAAGCGGTGGCCGCCATGTACTGCAGCAAGCATGACCATGGCAAGCGGTGGCCGCCATGTACTGCAGCAAGCATGACCATGGCACGCGGTGGCCGCCATGTACTGCAGCAAGCATGACCATGGCAAGCGGTGGCCGCCATGTACTGCAGCAAGCATGACCATGGCAAGCGGTGGCCGCCATGTACTGCAGCAAGCATGACCATGGCACGCGGTGGCCGCCATGTACTGCAGCAAGCATGACCATGGCAAGCGGTGGCCGCCATGTACTGCAGCAAGCATGACCATGGCACGCGGTGGCCGCCATGTACTGCAGCAAGCATGACCATGGCAAGCGGTGGCCGCCATGTACTGCAGCAAGCATGACCATGGCAAGCGGTGGCCGCCATGTACTGCAGCAAGCATGACCATGGCAAGCGGTGGCCGCCATGTACTGCAGCAAGCATGACCATGGCAAGCGGTGGCCGCCATGTACTGCAGCAAGCATGACCATGGCAAGCGGTGGCCGCCAAGTACTGCAGCAAGCATGACCATGGCAAGCGGTGGCCGCCATGTACTGCAGCAAGCATGACCATGGCACGCGGTGGCCGCCATGTACTGCAGCAAGCATGACCATGGCAAGCGGTGGCCGCCATGTACTGCAGCAAGCATGACCATGGCAAGCGGTGGCCGCCATGTACTGCAGCAAGCATGACCATGGCAAGTGGTGGCCGCCATGTACTGCAGCAAGCATGACCATGGCAAGCGGTGGCCGCCATGTACTGCAGCAAGCATGACCATGGCAAGTGGTGGCCGCCATGTACTGCAGCAAGCATGACCATGGCCGCCCCGCTCTCCTAGTACAGGTATAAGGCAAGCGACCTAGAGCGCCTCCCACTCCGTCAACGTGAGTAACGTGGTTCCATGTACTGCGGCAAGCATGACCATGGCCGCCCCGCTCTCCTAGTACAGCTATAAGACTAGCGACCTAGAGCGCCTCCCGCTCCGTCAACGTGAGTAACGTGGTTCCATGTACTGCAGCAAGCATGACCATGGCAGCCCCGCTCTCCTAGTACAGCTATAAGACTAGCGACCTAGAGCGCCTCCCACTCCGTCAACGTGAGTAACGTGGTTCCATGTACTACAGCAAGCATGACCATGGCCGCCCCGCTCTCCTAGTACAGCTATAAGACAAGCGACGTAGAGCGCCTCCCACTCCGTCAACGTGAGTAACGTGGTTCCATGTACTGCAGCAAGCATGACCATGGCCGCCCCGCTCTCCTAGTACAGCTATAAGGCAAGCGACCTAGAGCGCCTCCCACTCCGTCAACGTGAGTAACGTGGTTCCATGTACTGCAGCAAGCATGACCATGGCCGCCCCGCTCTCCTAGTACAGCTATAAGACTAGCGACCTAGAGCGCCTCCCACTCCGTCAACGTGAGTAACGTGGTTCCATGTACTGCAGCAAGCATGACCATGGCCGCCCCGCTCTCCTAGTACAGCTATAAGACAAGCGACCTAGAGCGCCTCCCACTCCGTCAACGTGAGTAACGTGGTTCCATGTACTGCAGCAAGCATGACCATGGCCGCCCCGCTCTCCTAGTAGAGCTATAAGACTAGCGACCTAGAGCGCCTCCCACTCCGTCAACGTGAGTAACGTGGTTCCATGTACTACAGCAAGCATGACCATGGCCGCCCCGCTCTCCTAGTACAGCTATAAGACTAGCGACCTAGAGCGCCTCCCACTCCGTCAACGTGAGTAACGTGGTTCCATGTACTACAGCAAGCATGACCATGGCCGCCCCGCTCTCCTAGTAGAGCTATAAGACTAGCGACCTAGAGCGCCTCCCGCTCCGTCAACGTGAGTAACGTGGTTCCATGTACTGCAGCAAGCATGACCATGGCCGCCCCGCTCTCCTAGTACAGCTATAAGACAAGCGACCTAGAGCGCCTCCCACTCCGTCAACGTGAGTAACGTGGTTCCATGTACTGCAGCAAGCATGACCATGGCCGCCCCGCTCTCCTAGTAGAGCTATAAGACAAGCGACCTAGAGCGCCTCCCACTCCGTCAACGTGAGTAACGTGGTTCCATGTACTGCAGCAAGCATGACCATGGCCGCCCCGCTCTCCTAGTAGAGCTATAAGACTAGCGACCTAGAGCGCCTCCCACTCCGTCAACGTGAGTAACGTGGTTCCATGTACTGCAGCAAGCATGACCATGGCCGCCCCGCTCTCCTAGTACAGCTATAAGGCAAGCGACCTAGAGCGCCTCCCACTCCGTCAACGTGAGTGACGTGGTTCCATGTACTGCAGCAAGCATGACCATGGCCGCCCCGCTCTCCTAGTACAGCTATAAGACAAGCGACCTAGAGCGCCTCCCACTCCGTCAACGTGAGTGACGTGGTTCCATGTACTGCAGCAAGCATGACCATGGCCGCCCCGCTCTCCTAGTACATCTATAAGACAAGCGACCTAGAGCGCCTCCCACTCCGTCAACGTGAGTGACGTGGTTCCATGTACTGCAGCAAGCATGACCATGGCCGCCCCGCTCTCCTAGTAGAGCTATAAGACTAGCGACCTAGAGCGCCTCCCACTCCGTCAACGTGAGTAACGTGGTTCCATGTACTGCGGCAAGCATGACCATGGCCGCCCCGCTCTCCTAGTACAGCTATAAGACTAGCGACCTAGAGCGCCTCCCACTCCGTCAACGTGAGTAACGTGGTTCCATGTACTGCAGCAAGCATGACCATGGCCGCCCCGCTCTCCTAGTACAGCTATAAGACTAGCGACCTAGAGCGCCTCCCACTCCGTCAACGTGAGTAACGTGGTTCCATGTACTGCAGCAAGCATGACCATGGCAGCCCCGCTCTCCTAGTACAGCTATAAGACAAGCGACCTAGAGCGCCTCCCACTCCGTCAACGTGAGTAACGTGGTTCCATGTACTGCAGCAAGCATGACCATGGCCGCCCCGCTCTCCTAGTACAGCTATAAGGCAAGCGACCTAGAGCGCCTCCCACTCCGTCAACGTGAGTAACGTGGTTCCATGTACTGCAGCAAGCATGACCATGGCCGCCCCGCTCTCCTAGTACAGCTATAAGACAAGCGACCTAGAGCGCCTCCCACTCCGTCAACGTGAGTAACGTGGTTCCATGTACTACAGCAAGCATGACCATGGCCGCCCCGCTCTCCTAGTACAGCTATAAGACTAGCGACCTAGAGCGCCTCCCACTCCGTCAACGTGAGTAACGTGGTTCCATGTACTGCAGCAAGCATGACCATGGCAGCCCCGCTCTCCTAGTACAGCTATAAGACTAGCGACCTAGAGCGCCTCCCACTCCGTCAACGTGAGTAACGTGGTTCCATGTACTGCAGCAAGCATGACCATGGCCGCCCCGCTCTCCTAGTACAGCTATAAGACAAGCGACCTAGAGCGCCTCCCACTCCGTCAACGTGAGTAACGTGGTTCCATGTACTGCAGCAAGCATGACCATGGCCGCCCCGCTCTCCTAGTACAGCTATAAGACTAGCGACCTAGAGCGCCTCCCACTCCGTCAACGTGAGTAACGTGGTTCCATGTACTGCAGCAAGCATGACCATGGCCGCCCCGCTCTCCTAGTACAGCTATAAGACTAGCGACCTAGAGCGCCTCCCACTCCGTCAACGCGAGTAACGTGGTTCCATGTACTACAGCAAGCATGACCATGGCAAGCGGTGGCCGCCCCGCTCTCCTAGTACAGCTATAAGACAAGCGACCTAGAGCGCCTCCCACTCCGTCAACGTGAGTAACGTGGTTCCATGTACTACAGCAAGCATGACCATGGCAAGCGGTGGCCGCCCCGCTCTCCTAGTACAGCTATAAGACAAGCGACCTAGAGCGCCTCCCACTCCGTCAACGTGAGTAACGTGGTTCCATGTACTACAGCAAGCATGACCATGGCCGCCCCGCTCTCCTAGTAGAGCTATAAGACTAGCGACCTAGAGCGCCTCCCACTCCGTCAACGTGAGTAACGTGGTTCCATGTACTGCAGCAAGCATGACCATGGCCGCCCTGCTCTCCTAGTAGAGCTATAAGACTAGCGACCTAGAGCGCCTCCCACTCCGTCAACGTGAGTAACGTGGTTCCATGTACTGCAGCAAGCATGACCATGGCCGCCCCGCTCTCCTAGTAGAGCTATAAGACTAGCGACCTAGAGCGCCTCCCACTCCGTCAACGTGAGTAACGTGGTTCCATGTACTACAGCAAGCATGACCATGGCCGCCCCGCTCTCCTAGTACAGCTATAAGACTAGCGACCTAGAGCGCCTCCCACTCCGTCAACGTGAGTAACGTGGTTCCATGTACTGCAGCAAGCATGACCATGGCCGCCCCGCTCTCCTAGTACAGCTATAAGGCAAGCGACCTAGAGCGCCTCCCACTCCGTCAACGTGAGTAACGTGGTTCCATGTACTGCAGCAAGCATGACCATGGCCGCCCCGCTCTCCTAGTACAGCTATAAGACAAGCGACCTAGAGCGCCTCCCACTCCGTCAACGTGAGTAACGTGGTTCCATGTACTGCAGCAAGCATGACCATGGCAGCCCCGCTCTCCTAGTACAGCTATAAGACAAGCGACCTAGAGCGCCTCCCACTCCGTCAACGTGAGTAACGTGGTTCCATGTACTGCAGCAAGCATGACCATGGCCGCCCCGCTCTCCTAGTACAGCTATAAGACAAGCGACCTAGAGCGCCTCCCACTCCGTCAACGTGAGTAACGTGGTTCCATGTACTACAGCAAGCATGACCATGGCCGCCCCGCTCTCCTAGTACAGCTATAAGACTAGCGACCTAGAGCGCCTCCCACTCCGTCAACGTGAGTAACGTGGTTCCATGTACTGCAGCAAGCATGACCATGGCCGCCCCGCTCTCCTAGTACAGCTATAAGACAAGCGACGTAGAGCGCCTCCCACTCCGTCAACGTGAGTAACGTGGTTCCATGTACTGCAGCAAGCATGACCATGGCCGCCCCGCTCTCCTAGTACAGCTATAAGACTAGCGACCTAGAGCGCCTCCCACTCCGTCAACGTGAGTAACGTGGTTCCATGTACTGCAGCAAGCATGACCATGGCCGCCCCGCTCTCCTAGTAGAGCTATAAGACTAGCGACCTAGAGCGCCTCCCACTCCGTCAACGTGAGTAACGTGGTTCCATGTACTGCAGCAAGCATGACCATGGCCGCCCCGCTCTCCTAGTACAGCTATAAGACTAGCGACCTAGAGCGCCTCCCACTCCGTCAACGTGAGTAACGTGGTTCCATGTACTGCAGCAAGCATGACCATGGCCGCCCCGCTCTCCTAGTACAGCTATAAGACAAGCGACCTAGAGCGCCTCCCGCTCCGTCAACGTGAGTAACGTGGTTCCATGTACTGCAGCAAGCATGACCATGGCCGCCCCGCTCTCCTAGTACAGCTATAAGACTAGCGACCTAGAGCGCCTCCCACTCCGTCAACACGAGTAACGTGGTTCCATGTACTGCAGCAAGCATGACCATGGCCGCCCCGCTCTCCTAGTACAGCTATAAGACAAGCGACGTAGAGCGCCTCCCACTCCGTCAACGTGAGTAACGTGGTTCCATGTACTGCGGCAAGCATGACCATGGCCGCCCCGCTCTCCTAGTACAGCTATAAGACTAGTGACGTAGAGCGCCTCCCACTCCGTCAACGTGAGTAACGTGGTTCCATGTACTGCGGCAAGCATGACCATGGCCGCCCCGCTCTCCTAGTACAGCTATAAGACTAGCGACCTAGAGCGCCTCCCACTCCGTCAACGTGAGTAACGTGGTTCCATAGCAAAACTTGTGAATGCTGACGTCATTGTTGAGTGAGTCACAGCCAATCAGCGTGTGTCCTTTTATGACACACTGACACTTGGTTGGTTCAGAAAGTTCAAGTTGGAGGAGGTCATATATTATATCCAGAAGTGACATCAGGGGCTCCTCAAGGAGGTTCACTTGAACCCCTCATGTTTATCATTTTTATTAATGATATGGTTGATTGGATCAGGTGTATGTGCTCATTTTCTCCCTACTACTGCTGCGAGATCGATTAAAGTCCGTGTAACAACTTGTGAACAACTGTAAAAAAGGAATTAATATTTTTTATGTATCTTCGAATCTTCAGTGGTTACAAATTGATGTTCCTGACATTTTTGGATTAAAGTCTATCTGTTGAATATGTTTTCAGACATATTGAATACTTAATACACATTCCCCATTCCTTTGTTCAATTCAGGCAATGACGACCGGAGATTCAAGAGTATCTCTGTGGATTGACGAGAAGCCAAGGGTGAGGAGATGTATTGGGGGTCTGCTACTCGCTCTGGGCCTGGCAAACGCTCTTAACTCTGCTACCACCAAGACGACTACCACGACCACCACGACTGTAGCGACCACCACCACCGCCAACGCTACCGCCGCCAACCTAACCATGCTGGGGGCACTGAAGGTAGCCCCAGTACCTGGCCCGCTTTTACTGAAGTATCGAGCAGCGAGGAGATCAGAGAAACTGGCTGTTATTGCCAAACTGCGCGGCCGGTATTGCAGCTCGCTGTTCAACCAAGATACCGCGATATGCCGGACTGCTAACACTGGCTAATCCACTTCTCCATGTTAGAGTCAATGCTTGTACCAATGTACGGCTCTTACGTTGGGTAGTGTCTCATATCACAGGCCTGTTATAAAATGTGCGAAAGGAAATTTAATGATACGAATACTTATACTTTTTGCTTATACTTACTTACTTACTAGGTACAATAGTTCAGCATTGAACTTTGCTGGAACGCTCTCCCGGGCTAGGCCCTTATAAGGTGATGGAAGAATACAGATGTATAAACGCGTAAGTCCAAGGGCTGGGAGGATAAGGAGGGGGTAGGGGGGGGGATATCAAAAACTGAGTGTGAGGATGAATGGGGGTAGTGGACACACACAGTGCATGTCAGTGAGACAAAACGAGGAGGAAACTGAGTGAGTGGTTAGTAGCTGTTATGTAATGTAATGTAATGTAATGTAATGTAATGTAATGTAATGTAATGTAATGTAATGTAATGTAATGTAATGTAATGTAATGTAATGTAATGTAATGTAATGTAATGTAATTTAATGTTATGTAATGTAATGTAATGTACTTAATTTATCAACAGCTATTTTGGCATCCTTTATACATTTATTTTTTCTTCACCATCCACTCCCTACATTTAATTTTAAGCAAACCAACACTATCAATTTCCTTAATTTCTATTTGTATTAGTAATTGTCTTAATCCTAAATAAAAAATGTATTTATACAATTTATTTGAATTACAATTAGTCAAATACACATTTCTGTTAATTGCACTTCTTGTACCTATACTGTGCACCATATTAACATAGTCAAACTTATCCGCTAGATAACTAGGCGACAAGCCCTTCATTATTTTAAACATAAACACCATAGCCAGTAACATATTATCTACAACCAAGAGTCAATTTTGTGTTAATAACATCACTCGTATTGGAACTGTTTTTCTACATTTAATAATACAAGGCAGGTAATAATACAACAAATACAGGGCCCAGGGTCCTTGGAATAGACTGGGACAGATCAGGACACCCGTCTCTTCCTAAAGCATATTCCAGTACTTTTAAAAAGACTATTGTTGTGAAACTTTTGTAGTATTGTGTGTAGTGTAATTTTTGTTGTTGTTTAAGTGAAATTGTAGATCGCTTTCAATAGTTTTTCTACAAATACTTCAAAATCCTCCAGTGATAAACTAAATAAACTAAATTGTGCATAAATACAAAAATGGTGAGTAATTATATCAATAAAATACATTATTCCATCCTGCTCGTGTTAATTCTGGCGTCCGAAAAAATTCACCAAGATCCCGACTGTACTGATTAAATCAGTGCTTTGTTAACCCGAAACAATCTATGCAAAATATATTTGTATTATTTGTATGGTTTGATTGTAGATACTGACTGTACAATGGTTTTGAGTAGATACAATGACGTATGTATATTGTATACGGTCCTCATGGATGCATGAACGCAGTTTGATACATCAACACAATCCCACAATCTTCATAAACATAATGTGGAATCGTAAATCACAGACAGGAAACATATGAATGTTGTGACTGTATCTCTAGGCTCTATTGATAACTACTCTCTTATTTGGTTTAAGTTTTAACCAAGGTTAAATTACATTTAAATAGCAGCGACCGCTCCACTGTCGCTTGGGAACCATCGCGAGCATCTAGTTGGACTTACCATTCCTCTTACCAGTGTTAATCAAGTGCAATAAAATGAAAACAGACGGGAGGCTGAGAATAATTGTCTGTGTAATTATTTGTGTCTGCTTAATACTAATGCTTGTGGTAGGTACACGAACATTATATGTTGTTAGATTGATAGTTTTCAGTACATGGAGAGACACTGGAACAGATATGGTTCATACATGTATGCACATCGATAGCTATCGAAGTTATCGTTTATCGAACATTAAATGTCGTATCGATATTGTTGATAGTTGAAACATGTTAAAATGTCAGTGTTTACCAACCAATATTCAATCAGTCTGGGGGTTTAAGACAACCCAGTTTTTGCCCATGTTACCGGCCAAATCGACTCGATTAAAATTAGTTCTAGCTCATAATCAGGATTTACATTAAGCTTACATGAAAATGGTGTATAATTTTTCTAAATAATTAATATGATCAACCTGATGATACTTTATGTATTTACTAGCAAACCCGGCATGCGTAGCAATGCTACTGAAAAAAATAAGGTGTTTATGTTTTTATTCGGTTTATTGAAGTGCTTTTTGACACACAAATCCGTCTGTGGTCCACAAAGGGGGGCTGGGAGGGGATTGTTATCATTTAATGTTTATTTATTAGCCTCTTTAAAGTTTCACAGGTATACATTCTTTAGCACATTCGAGTTTTTCATGTTGGTTAACACCATGTCTAACTGACATGGGAGCTTTAGCGGGCGTGCATACACTAACTCACCAAATTTGTATCACAATCGGCTATATGGGTTAGAAAAGCATTACCACATGTTGGTGTCTCAGTGTTGGTGGAGGTTGGGGGGCAGGGAGGTTGTTATCATTCAGAAACGTTAGTGGGCGTGCATACACTAACTCACCAAAATTGTATCGCAGTCGGATATATTGTTAAGGAATGGTTTAGAAAAGCATTATTGCATGTTGGTGTCTCAGTGGAGTTGGTAGAGGGGGGGAAGGTAGGTGGTTATAATTCAGAAACCATAGCGGGCGTGCATACACTAACTCACCAAAATTTTACCGCAGTCGAATAACTGGTTTAGGAATGGTTTAGAAAAGCATTATTGCATGTTGGTGTCTCAGTGGGGGTCGGGGTTGGGGGGGTTGGTTATCATTCAGAAACCTTAGCGGGCGTGCATACAGTAACTCACCATAATTTACCGCAGTCGGATGAATGGTTTAGGAAAGCATTATTGCATGTTGTTGACACAGTGGTGGAGGGGGGTGAAGGGGGGGGGGTTAGGAGGGGGTTGTTATCATCCAGAAACCATCGCAGGCGTGCGCACAACAACTCACCAAATTTCATCGCAATCTGATGAATGGTGTAGTAATGTATAAAGGACATACACACATAAATACATTCGTTTTTATATATATATAGGCCTAGATAGATTAGAGTTTTGTCAAGATATTTTGACTATTGATAATGAATTTTGACGTTTTGTTATTTAAGTTGTTGGAGGTTTTGAACACATTGATAATATCCACTATCGTGTGCATCCCTAGTGTATTACATATCTAAAAAAAGAGAATAGATTTGAAATGATTAGGTATTTGAAGTTACCAATTATAATTTGTAACAAAATATTACCCAAGTTTATATACATTACAAACAATAGAACTACCTACACTATTGATGATAGTGTTTTGGCGTACAATGTCTTAAACTGTGCAAAGTTAAATGATATTTTATTAACTTTTTATTAATTGTTTAATAAATACTTTTTAATGTATTATTGTTTGTACGTATCCGCTTTATAGGTCCGTCGAATTAACATTGCAAGGTGTTGTCGTCACGGATTATGTAATATTAAAGTGACGCCCCTCACTGAGGTGTCTATTGAGACCGGCTCAAGCTTGCCCCGGTAACCTGGACTCAGCCCATGAGCAGCCATTCAACCCTATTCTTGTGTCTTGCGGTCAATAAAATACAATTGATTTCTAAACACGTTTTTCGTACATCATATTCATTTTCTTGCTGTCTATTGTTCGTGGAAAAGTGTTGATCATGAGACTTTTTGAGTTTGTGTCCTACCATGAAAACACAACCCATTCGGCAAATTATACATGACGTGCTGAAAAAAACTGAATCAATTTTGTGAATGAAATCAATTGTTTTCATCGTAGGACAAAAAAATCAAAAATTCTCACGAACAACACAATAGCCGCGAAAAATATACAGCAAGAGAATTAATATGATTAACGAAAAACGTGTTTAGGAAAAACAATTATTTTATGTACCGCAAGACAAAAGATAACGGTTGGGACAGGTTCGAGTCGGTCACAAAAGACACCTCAGCTCTATTCATCTGTATCTCAATGCTGTGTCACATGCTTCACTTCACTATTACATAACCCGTGACGACAAAATACCTTGCAAGAGACTTTAACGTTAGGCATCATGCAATCAGGTATCTGGATGCTTTCCGAACAAGTCACCGAACTTATATAATATGATCCAAATCTCTACAATATTCATAGATGCATTAGTCAACACGGATGGCTACTATTCCTTAACGAAACACAAACATATCGTTAATTAAAAGACGGAAACATAGTAGAACAGGTAAAACGTTATATAACACCTAGTAGATGGACTATACACTGTCCCTTGTCAAGGATCGAGGTGGCGGTGAGGGGGGTGTGTCAGTGTCAGCTGTCAGGTTGCGAGTTAATGTGATTTCGCCCGTTGAAGAGCTCTGATTAGGGCTCGAAATATTGCGTTTTAATTCTTTGATCTTGACAAGGAACAGTGTATAGTACAACTACTAGGTTTTATATAACAAACATATCGAATGTTGGTATTATTGAGTAAAATCTGTCTTTTAGCCGTTTTGTCGACATTTCCAGTAGTTTTACGCCCATAACTCTTCGTTCCCGACTTATGCAGGGAGGCCTTAGATGTGAAATATTATTATTCAGGGTGGATTAAGGTGAAGGTATCTAGGTAACGTAACTTTTTTAAATCAAGTTTTTTTGATGGATGTTGATAAATATTGGTATTATGTCTGCAAAAAGGGGTTTAAAAATATAACACTTTTATATTTTACGTGAACCGATAGCTACAAAAGTCTTTACGTCCAGTACTAACACCTCTAGACCATATTTGTCAAGTACATTAAAATGTAATATGCCTTAGGTTGCTTTCTTAGGAATGATGGTAAACTATTTTAGAACACAATTATGTGACCAGTTTTTTTTAATGAATTTTTTCATGTCCCGGTATAGGCACCTGAGTATATGCTGTATTTACTATTCCATAACTTAATTATGAAAAGTGTCACTTACAAGAAATAAAGTGCTTATCATGCGCTCGACCCTTATCTTCCAAAAATGCTTGCAGTCTCAAGCCTATGTCAAAACCTTTTCGAGTTTTGGTGAAATACGTACACGAATGTAAAGTGCATCAGTTTGCTCGCGTCGCAGTCCAGCCGTAACTACTTTACGGGTCTAGACAGGTAATTTGCGCAAAGAAATTGTCTCCGTGTATCCTAGCACCGCTCAACAGTAGTTGAGAACGCAAATGTACAGATGCAATCCAAGTATCGGAGGGAAACATGACACCAAGTGAGCGGAGCGGCGCATCGCCGGTCGTAACCTTGCTCTAACAAGAGTCTCCGCTCGACTGAAGTCAGAACGAAGCGCGCGGAGGTCGGTCGGAGTTGTGGTATGGGAGGGTGGGGGGGAGGAGGAGGGGTACAATTCATACGTCACACACACACATTTGCAAGTAATTCGTAGCAAAAATGTTTTTTTCAGGGGAGGTAGATTCACCTTAAGACACTGAGACACCTTTAAACATTTTTTACTACTTGATTGAATCGTTTTTTATATTTATTTAAAAAAAAACATAAACAAATACATTATTTGCTTTTTGCAAAAAATGAACAACATGAATGTCGATGTTTTTCACTTTAATACAGATTTCTGTGTTTGATGGTGATTCAAATTTGGCTTTTGCAAGTTTAAAATTGACAAATTCGAGCTCATTGTGGAGATAAGATAATGTCCACACATTTCTGTGTTACCATCATTCAAGAATGTTTCGGGTTGCTAATGATGGCAGATGATATAATCGTTGTTTAATTCAGGTAATGGAAGCTGGAGACAGTAGCGGTTCTCTTGTGGTGGTTGATACGCGGCCTCGTGTCAGGAGGTGTGTGGGAGGTCTTCTTCTTGCACTCAGTCTGTCCAACCTCTTCACCACAACAGCTGCAACCACTGCAACCACAACCACCACGACCACGACCACCACGACCACCACGACCACCACAACCACCATCGCTCCCGCCGCCAACCTAACCATGCTGGCGGCACTGAAGGTAGCCCCAGAACCTGGCCCGCTATTACTGAAGTATCGAGCAGCGAAGAGATCAGAGAAACTGGCTGTTATTGCCAAACTGCGCGGCCGGTATTGCAGTTATCTGTTCAACCAAGATACCGCGATATGCCGGCGAACAACTGTCAAGGCCTAGTCCAGTGGCGTACGAGGTTTTGGCCTAGGGGGGCACAAGGTCTACTTCATCTCCACCTAGCGGAGGCTCGTCGAGCTCCCAAGTCAGCCCGTCACAAGCAGAGATGTTGGAATAGTACTCTGCAACAGCACAACCATTCCTCTACAAAACAGCTACAATTCGGTGTTAATCATGGAAAATAATACTCTACACACCTAATTTAAATATTGTGATAGAATGTAATTATTGAAAGTCTTAAAAAATTGTGATTTTATCTCCTTATACAATAAATTACATTTAGACATAATTCATGGCTGTGTTGACATTCACGTTTCCTCCATTTAGATGAAATGTAATATTTTACGTTGTGGAACAGAATGAGACGACCTTACCTGGGAGTTCGACGAACCTTCGCTAGGCGGAGGTCAAGCTGACCTTAGGGGTCAAGAGCATTCAAAAAGGTGCCGACTGTTATCACGCAAAATGTTTATAAAAAAAAACAAAAAAAAAACATGAAAATGGTTGCAATTACAATGGAGTATCGACTTGCATGTTGGCGATTCTGATCAAACTCAATGTTCAGGTGGTGATATATTTCACTGATAATAGAGCCGATAATACTTAATTTATTGTCTGTGAAAATCTGTGGATTGGTATATCACAGGGTTATTTCCTCTTCACCGCCATCTTCATTTGTTCTAAAACCAGAGAAGAAACTAACTGACTTAGGCCCGGTTTCACCAACATATCTAAATCGGAGATTAGCTTGATCGGCGCCATCACCAACTTCACATAACAAAATAATCTTTCATTAAGTAAAAATATTGTATATTGTTATATTTCAGAATTAAGTGTAATAAGCGTCAGTTTTAGAGTAGATATAAAATAGCGTGACATTATTGCAGGTATTTACACTCGACAATGAAATAATATGTTCATAATTCGTACAATGATTTATATTCTAAAGTTTGCTACTTATTGTAACCTCGTCGCAACGTTCATTTGTTCTTGTAAATAAACATGAAATCAAAACAAAGACCCGACAGAAAGATCGAATATCCATTGTTGTACTGATTTGAATACAGAGCATGAATTTCTTTTGAGATAATAAACTTCGGTCATGGCCTTCTGTATGCATTTTACGTAAGGATCCAATAATGCAAAACAAATGACTAAACACGTGTCAGACATTTATTGCCAATCTGAAAGAACTTTTGTTGGTGACGTACTGATTACATTTTTTCGTTTTTCATGAAAATTAGTTTAAATACCAGTAATAACAGTATGATATGTTATAGCTACTCATAGCTGACACTAATAAATTAATCAATTTTGTAATGCAACCACATGCAATGTTTTCAATACATGCAAAATTATTTGTTTATGTAAAGTTGGTGACGGCGCCGATCAAGCCAATCTCCGATTTAAATACTTTGGTGAAACCGGGCCTAATCGAAGGATACAGCCACGGTCTGGGCGGCCCCTACGCCTAGGGGCACCTATTGTTGCTATGGATTTGTTTAGTTCATGGGAAATAACATGGAAACAACTGTTACCTTGGTAACAATGGGTGCCTCTATAGGTGTAGGGGCCGACTATGAGTTCCAACCTTAGATCAATTCTTTGGACGGAGATAATTACGGTCTTCTAAATCTTCATTGACAACAGTGCACAATAATTACAAATGCATCTTGACATAACATTTGAAAACTAGTTGTTATTGTGAATATTGTTGTTATTGACTATTAGAAGACCGGAGTCAACTCCTAAGGCCCGGTTTCACCAACGTATTTAAATCGGAGATTAGCATGATTGGTGCAATTACCATTTTTTTTATGAAAAATAATCTTTTATCCAGTAAAAATATTTTATATTGTTATATCTCAGAATTGAGTGATCAATAAGCGTCAGTGTTAGAGTAGTTATAAAACATCCTACTATTATGACAGTTATTTACACTTCACAACGAAATATGTTCATAATTCATACAGAGATTCATATTCTAAAGTTTGCTACTTATTGTTACTTTGTTGCAACGTTCGTTTGTTTTAGTAAATAAACATGAAATTTAATGAAATCACAGACTCGACAGGTAGATCGGATATACATTGTTGTATTGATCTGAAGACAGAGCATGGATTTCGTTTGAGATAATAAACTTTGGTCATGGCCTTCTGTTTGCATTTTACTAAAGGATCCAATAATGCACAACAAATGACTAATCATGTGTCAGACATTTATTGCCAATCTGCAAGAACTTTTGTAAGTTACGTACTGTTATTACTGGTTTTTCATGAAAAACCAGTAATAACAGTATGATATTTTATAGCTACTCATAGCTGACACTAATTTGTTACTCAATTCTGTAATACAACCACATGTAATGTTTTCAATACATGTAAAATGATTTGTTTTTGTAAAGTTGGTGACGGCGCCGATCAAGCCAATCTTCGATCTGAATACTTTGGTGAAACCGGGCCTATGGGTTTTATATGGAAAGCTTTTTGAAGAGTAGCAAGACATTGTTCAAGGAATGTTTCCTAGGTACATTTTTAACCAGCTGAATGTGAGTTGTTAATGACTATAGTTATAACAACAATAAGATATGCCCCAAAACTGGTTCTGAACTGGATGTCATCACTAACAAGGAATAACAATGAAATAAAAATATAACTGAAGTTTCAATATCTATTGCAGGTTCAGAGCATACAATATATCTTACAAAATAAGTACTAATAATGCATGATTGTAATTATTTTAACATTTATGTCATTATATTGTCAACGTTCTTTTGTTGGTATACTCGTGAACATGGTAAGATATTTTTATTCAATTTTCTCAATCTTTGCAATAAGTGTATGTTTATATTTATTATAAGTTCCAAAGTAGTACCTTGTTCTTAAACACGGGCTGAACTCAACACAATTTATCTGGTGATTCTAGGATAGGATGTGTCTAACAAGCACTAAAGTCCACACACAAATATAAATGTACCTTATGGTTTAACCAACCTCCTTGAGTTTAACCAAGGTTTAACTAACATAGTCTGACAGTCATAGTCATGAATCCATGCACAGCAAATGTTGTAAACACAACCGATCACACTGAAATATGTGAGAAAGGTACATCCTTAAATTTGACAAGACCATTGAATCATTTTATTAGCTACAACCTATATTCATATATTTCATGTATTTTAACTACTTTAGGAATATGAAAACATTATATAAATATATTAACTGAAATGCAAACCCGTGTACAGAAAATCATTAAAAATATGTCTTCATGATTCACTCAGTAGAACGATTTATAAAAATCTTCAAATGAGAAAACCTTTCAAGACAGAATCACAAATACTAAATACACACATGTAGATCTTACATCACACCTTTGGCTACATTATTATCAAGGACACAATATGAAACCTTTATTCAAAGAAAACATTATACTTTCTACAGCGATGTTTAAGGATGTATCTAAAATATATCTTAACATTTGGTGCAATGCAGAATACTGAACAGTGAAGTTCTAAAAACGTCCTCTAGCTATGGGGAGGTGTAGGAACTGCACAAAGAGCGCTCAGAGCAATCCAGCCAACAGTCACTAAATATCAACTTTCTAAAAACACGCATTTCTTGTCAGTGGTTGGAAAGACTACTTCTTTCTACTTCTTTCTTTGGAATCGATGGATATTTTCCCAGTAATAATTAGTGCACTGGGCCCGGATTCACAAAAAGTTTCTACTTAGACCTGGCCTAACTTTAGGACCACTACGCCATTGGCTGATACGGACCTGCACATAGCCTCGACTCGACGTTGCTAAGAAACCCTAGTAAACAACAAACACTTGAGACCAAAATTTATGCCCGTCTGAGTTGGTCTTATCTTTTTTCAAATATGGTGGCAATACGTCAATGACTTTGAAGTGTGAACATAAATAAATATCGTTTACTTACCTTGACATACACATTTCCTTGTTTTAAGAAAACAAAACACTTAACTTGAAAACACCGCCTTGTAATATTTTAAGTTAACTGTGTCAAGGCCAACTTGATCTCCGCCTGGCGGAGGCTCGTCGAACTCCCATTCGACGAGCCTCCACTAGGCGGAGATCAAGTATACCTTGCACTGTGATTTACACGAGACAATGGATTTATAATAGCACGTACGGTACAGCAGGACTTAGGACCTGTGCTAAGTTAAGACCTCTTGTGAATCCGGGCCCTGGCTTCTAGAGATGTTTCGGTTAATTCTAGCAGGCAGAACTCAGTGGCCTGAACGCTCGAAGCTCTGCGGTGAAGTCGTTTGTTGTACGCCTCCCCCATTGCGAAATGTGTGACCCAGACAAATAAAGACTTGCTTCATACGTAAATGTGATCGATTAAGGAGGGCTGCATAATAGCTACTTAATAAGGTAATATTTATTTGGCTTTTCTAATCGTGTGTAAATCTGAGGATCGGTCAAAGGGAGCAACTGTATAATCGGGATATATTTTTCAATATTGACAGAACAACAAAAATATACGTATTGTTAGTAAGTCCAGCCCGTGCGAACTAGTTTAATGAATGTAGTAATAATCCAGACGTGTTTCAGAGATGGTTCTTGAACCACTTGTTGAATGATGGTCCTCGAAGCATAGATGTTGTGTTGCCTGAAGGATCTCAACGTCTCTAGGACAGGTAGTTGTTTGCTGCGCTCTGGTCGGCGTTGGCCTCTGAGAAAACAGACGGGGAATCGTTAAACCCATTGGCCACTCACGTTTTCGCGCCTCGTAGACTCGACATTTTGTTAGTTTGCTGCTCCCCTCTCCACTATGCTACCACCTCTTACCACCGTGACCACCCCACAATCATATCATATTTATTATTGTTATTTATGTTATTTATAAAGTCAGTCGTATTTGTAATGGTGGGCGGTGGTCACATAACTAGGGGGTGGAGGTTCAACCCATGTAAAACTATAAAACTATCTGCGCTCAATACGGTATTATATTTTCGCCATCTTTGGAGTTCCGGATGTGATTGCCAACAATCTTGAATATTGCATAGCCTTCTTGAATATAATTCGTAATTTTAATTATTTTCCCGGGTTATACCCACATTACACGGTTCAATACTTTTGTCAATCTTATTGAATTCAAGGACAAAAAAGCATCAATTAATAGAAGCGATATTGTTGCAGTTTTCACCAAACTGTCTTTTATTTGCCTTTGTTCTTGAATTCAATAAGTTTGACGAAAGTATTGAGCCATGTAAAGCCTGTATTACACGGTCAAACTTTTTCATCCAACTCCTTGAATTCAAGAACAAAAGCGCATCAAAAACAGTCAGTATGTAGTCAAATACAACAATGGGAATTATTTATTGATGCGCTTTTGTCCTTAATTTCAAGGAGTTGGATGAAAAAGTTTGACCGTGTAATACAGGCATATAGTCGATTTACAGCTACGCGTTGCGAGCGAAGCGAGGGCGCGAGCTCCAACGCAAAGAAGTTAATAGTTTCACGCAAACTCGGCCACTGATTGGAGCTCGCGCCTTCGCTTCGCTCGCAACGCGTAGCTGTAAACGTACCATTAATGTTGGCATTACATTGAGGCACAGCTTTCTTTAACATCGGTTCAATCTGAGGTTCTTAGCGGATTGACCCGTCGAGAAGGCTGTGCATTGAGAATGATAGAACCCTAGATTGAACAGACGATCAAGAAGGCTGTGCATCAGTGTAACCCGGCAAAATGATTGTATTCCAGTAGGTTGGTTTCAAGAATGGTTGCAATGGCGGCGGGAAATTGAAAGATGGCGAAAATATAATACCTCATCAAAGTATCGATAAGTGGCCAGTTGGAGCGCTTACCATCATCGGACACGCACCACCAGCATCCGTCGTCCACCACGCACCACCACCAGCCGTCATTCCTGTCTCCACGCGGATCATTCGGATCATCTTGATCATCCGGCCAGGAAACCCCGGGTATGGTTGTGGTGTACTGGGTAGAATACTGGGTGCTAGGGTTGTAGGTGGTAGAGGATTGGGTATTAGGGTTGTACGTGGTAGGGTACAGGGTATTAGGGTTGTACGTGGTGGAGGACAGGGTATTAGGGTTGTAACGAGTAGTAGTGGGGTAAGGGTTGTAACGAGTAGTAGTGGTGTAATAGTTCCTCGTTGTGGAGTATTGGTTGTAGGGTGTGGTAGTGGGGTAGCGGTAGGGGGTGGTGGTGTATACACGCCTGGTGGTCTGAGGGATGTATCTAGTAGTGGGGGGTGGAGCATTGGGGTCGACGGTGGTCGGAATTGTGGGAGTCGTAGTGATGTTAATGCGGATCTTGTATTCAGTACATGACCTGCCGCTTGCAAGCTTACTCTTACCAAAGCACATCGCCTTCAGCATCTTCTCTTTCGCGACGGCGTCACCAGATGCGCCCTGAAACTACAGCCGCAAGGATTATACAGAACCCTACTTTATCATAAGACTATTTACAGAATCAATTTACACACTTTGGTAAAATGCAAACTCGAAGGAGAAGTTGGTATTGTTAGGGACCATAAAATGTATATCATGCATTTCTCCCGCAACGTACTCACCACTCCTTGGGGTACAGTTCAACAGTATAACAGTTCAACAATACAACCGTACAACAGTACAGACAGCTTCAAAAACATTCACCTTGAACTAGCGAAGTTTTAATCCTCAAGTATTTCAATTTTCAATACAATTTCAATAAACTGAGGCTCACTAGATGGTATACAAAAATAATATTTCTTCTATCAAATATAAATCATAAATGTTCATAAATGTTAAACACAAGCTAAGTTAAACACAACGTCCTGTAAGGAGACAAGGCTCAAAGTGGCGGGCACCTTACAAGTTCCTAATTATACTAACAAATATGGCCAACGCTCTTTGTCTTATTCTGTGCCAACTATATTTAATATGCTACCATCCTCACTCAAAACCCTGTCGTCTATTTCTAAAATTAAATCTGAACTAAAAACACATCTACTTTCTGACACCTTTTTACTGTGAATGTTCCGTTTATATTTTAATTACTGTAAACAAGTTAATTCTGCATTTGTATTGATTTTTGTAAAGTTCACTTTCTTAGTAGTTACAAGTATTTAGTTCTATACATTATTTTGTTATTGTAAATACATGTTCCGTTTTCTGTTCTGTTCTGTCACTATGTATAATATTTTTTATTATGTACCACAGTTAAGCCAAGTCTTGGCTTTGTGGGTTCTTGGAGTCATAAATAAAAAAAAAAAAAAAAAAAAAAAAAAAAAAAGCATTGATTATTATATTAACATTGGAAATTCTCAAATTCGTTGCTTTATGTTATTTTGTAGAAGAATTTCAACTACAAAATAATTGGAGATCACTTATTTTTGTAAGTTATGTATTATATTATATTATATTATATTATATAATATTTTATTATATTATATTATATTATATTATATTATATTATATTATATTATATCATATTATATTATATTATATTATATTATATTATATTATATTATATTATATTATATTATATTATATTATATTATATTATATTATATTATATTATATTATATTATATTATATTATATTATATTATATTATATTATATTATATTATATTATATTATATTATATTATATTATATTATATTATATTATATTATATTATATTATATTATATTATATTATATTGTATTATATTATATTGTTTATAAACGTATTATATATTGCACGTCAACAAGAGATTGTGTTATATAATAACATGTCACGTCAATGTCCGGTACATAATAGTTGGTACAATGGTCTCATGGGAAATCAGTTCTTGTAACTGAGTGTCCAGGACTAATATTTATCTTTTAAGTTTCTAAATACAAAAAAAAGTAATATTTTTGTCTTACTTTCTTTTTTATTTGTTTGTTGGTTTGTTTGTTTGTTTGTTTTGTCACTTTTTTTTTTTTTTCTCGCTTTCTTTATTTTCTTCTTTTGTTTTATATATAAATGTTTATTTATATAATATAATATAATATAATATAATATAATATAATATAATATAATATAATATAATATAATATAATATAATATAATATAATATAATATAATATAATATAATATAATATAATATAATATAATATAATATAATATAATATAATATAATATAATATAATATAATATAATATAATATAATATAATATAATATAATATAATATAATATAATATAATATAATATAATATAATATAATATAATATAATATAATATAATATAATATAATATAATATAATATAATATAATATAATATAATATAACAAAATGTAATATAGATTAAAGATTATAAATAGAAAGTAAATTCAATATTGAAAGAACCCTGGTCCGAACTGTAAATCAAATCTTCTGCATTGAAAACAGGATTAACACACGGGAATAAAAAATAAATACAAATTGGTATAAATATAAATAAAAATAATTATTCATTAACAAAAGTTTTGATAAACGAAACGTGTTTTTATTATGTTAAACATTAAGTTTACGTTTACGTTTATATACAATGATTAGAGATGCAAGTTTTTCGCAAGGCGCGATAAAACGAAAAGTGTAACAAAACACTCTAGGGTGCTGGTTTCAACATTTCTTTACGTTATGCGTCACTGGGATTCAGATTCAAATCGCGAAATAACACCATAAAATGCTTATAAAACGAATTATGAGTTTATTTGCGATATAACACCATAATTGCATTTGTATAGCAAATAACACCATTATTAACAGTAATTCGTAATTTTGTATTCCCTTCCGTTCAAATCTTCACAAGAATTACGAGTTAAAGAGCGAAAATAAGCAGTCCGCATCATCACCACTTACTTCTCTGCAGTCTAATCAAATCTTTGACACCCATCACTATGTATACATTTAGGGCCATACACATATAATAGTTTAGAAAATGTAACCTTTTTTAGTTTTATCAATGATTTTATGTAAAAACATGATTTTCGATTAAAAAAACAAATACCACAACACACCATAATTCTCAATTTCTCAAACGAAAAGTGAAGAAAAATAAAACCATTTTCTTGCATCTCTAACAATGATTTAATGGGCCGTATGCAGAGTCAAGTATCAAGTTAAGTACAGGATTTGTTGCTATGAAATTGTTTTATTACATGCTATTATCCATAAGAAGACTCCATAGCAACCATAAACAAATACCGTACTTAACTCGACTGTGAATTTTCAATTCATCAATGGCTAAACTAATTATTCCCTGCCGGGAATCGAACACGGGTCTCCTAACAGTCACCTAATCACCTAATCGGGTCTACAAGACAAACACTGTATTAATTGCTACTTTTAACATTGAATGGAGTGGTAGATTAGGTTGCAACCTTGTTAGGACCTGTTTAAAGGAGAACTTTAACTTGTTCCTTTAGAGGATTATTTTTAAAAACATTTATAGATAAAGCAAATATACTGAACTTGAATGTTGTACACTCACCACAAAACACAGCACCACGACCAACTGAGTCAAGCATTTATACTTTTCCATACTGCTGAGTCAAAGTAAAGCTAAGGTATGTAGTTATAAACTGGCCAACGTTATAGTGAGCGGCACAAAATGTCTCCCCAGACTTTATACAACATGACACGTATTTAGCCTTGACAGTAACCCCGCTCATACCACACAAGAGAAAACACAACCACAGACCGGAAAAGGAAAAACTCCAAATTTGAATTCAAATTCAATGTTTATGACACAAAAAATTATTCCTATGATGGTTGTGCGCATCATAATTAAAAAATCATTGATTTCCTCACAATGGTGTTGGTATCGACTGAGCACAAATTGGTGGGGTAGTTCTATGACCAGGCCATGTGATTAGCGTGCTCGTCACGAACTAATTCTGTTGGTCGTTATGTCGCGAAATTAGTTGCAGAAGTGCAGGCTGCCTAACAGCCAGGGGCTCCAGTCATGTACATGTCACACCTACACCCCAGGGTGGCTGGGTAGCCAATCAGAGGGTTAGAGGTGAGACACAATGACAATGGTGGCCTAACAGCCAGGGTCCACAGTCATGTTTATTTTTTTTTTTTTTATTATTATTGTTAATAATATTGTTTTTGTTATTTCATATATAAGGCTTCACTGACATTTTGTTTTTTTAAATTTGTCTATACCCATTTACGTTATGCGATACCTTCAAATAAAACAATAATGTATTATTATTCTTTTATAGAACGCACTATTGACGCATTGCCTAACGGCATGAAGAGAGAAGAAAAGGAGGCCTGTCTCTACTGGTTGACCAGATCTTACATGATGGCCTGATTAAGCCAAATGTGGGCATATGATAAAAAAAAAACTATTGATTCATTTTAAAATATAGCTAGAGAAAAAGTCAAAAAGTTTTATAATCAGCGTAAGAAAAATATTCAAGGTTTGTTCTTGGGGAAAGAGATAATTACGGTCGACCTTTCCAGATAGAACCTGAGGTCCGTTCTCCGCCATTGTCAAGCGGGTGGGTTTGGCCGCCATCGGTTGCAACGGAGACGAGTGGGGGTAAAATAGGGGTAAAATTTCTCCTAATTTGGACTAATCTTTTGCTGTCTTCGTCCTTGATAACAACGCTGTCACTCTGCCTGGTACTTCCTTAACTTTCGTCTCAATCCACCGTCAGGACAAAGTAGACATTTGCAGTGATCTCTCTCTCTCTCTCTCTCTCTCTCTCTCTCTCTCTCTCTCTCTCTCTCTCTCTCTCTCTCTCTCTCTCTCTCTCTCTCTCTCTACCCCTCTCTCTCTCTCTCTCTTTATCTCTCTCCCGCAATTGAATGTTTGAGATGTATATATCTTTCTCTGCGGTCGCTTAGCTGCAAGGAGTCATAATATACAAACACGCAAACGTAACGGCATTTTATTATTATCAATTGGGCGCTTCTAGATATTGAGAATGTGAATCACTACGTTTACCACGTGAGCCGAGTAATGTGAGGTGTGTTCCAACTTGACGTTTTTCGTTGTGGACTAAGCTTAGTTAAACTAATCGAAAGGAAGTGACGTCACAAGCAGACGACCAATGCTCCTTATTTGCTAGTGGTTAGATGGGTAGTGGCCGAGTGTGTACATTACGACACCGACTTACCCACTAAACCAAGATGGTTGATACCAGCCATCACCAGCTAGCTGATAGTTTTAGGTTAGGAAAATACCCGACCAGTGAGTGGAAGTATTATTATCGTATTTATTTACAATTTCTTTGTATTAGCATACTAGGTGGCGTGCCCAAAGCTGTTAGCATTTAGTGTGTAGCAGGTAGTGGTTAGTGGTTAGTTGGCGAAAATCAAGTTGGAACACACCCTGAGTAACATAGTTTTCTTTTTTTATATTTAACAAACAGTTTATATTTTGGTACATTGTTTTATTTTAACATATGTCTCTGTTTATTTTTAAAAACATTGTGCATAATTATTTAGCCCCGGGTCTATAAGTCCATTACCAATATATGTGATAGAACACATTGCACATATAATTCTATAACCATACTGTTAATAATATTATAATACTTTACACTGTAAAGAATAAACAACTGATTGGGGCCGATTCCAAAGAAATGTAATTTACTAATCTTTCGCGCCGTAACCTTCTGGGGCCTCATTCCAGTACATTTGCAAACTTAACCCCGGTGTTAGTCAATAGCCAATAAGGAGTCAGCAATTGAGACGCCGATCGAAGGAAGACATTGTTGAAAAAACGAGACAAAATAAAACAATAACAAACAAAAACATTCCAATAACCTCAAAACGTCCACAAAATACTCAATAAAACTACATAATTACATATGTAGGACCTTTATAATATACTATAAATACACAAAATTATTTATTAACTTCAATAAACACATAAAGTAACGTATTCATGTAGGTGGATATCCCAATTAAAGAATTGAAATGTGACATTTGTGAAACTACACACACGGGCATTGACAAAATGGCGGCATTTCAAAGTATTGTTGAGATAACTCTTCTTAACCCTACTATCAGACAGGGTCACATTTGCTTCCGAATTATGCAGGGAAGCCTGTGTAGGAGTTAACCCCGGGGTCATTTTAACATGAGGTTAGCGAGAGTTAAGGAGAGTTAAAAAAATGTACAGGAATGAGGCCCCTGATCTACACCTACGCATGTTGATTTAATAACACATTATTGCGACAAAAAGAAGAATTAATCATGGATATCGGGTGTTGGCCTTGAACAGATATTTTTATTACATCCATGAGCGAAATACATTTGTAAACCTGTATTTTATTCATCATTAGGGAATTGTGTATGCATAGTGCGTCACTATACTTGGTATCAACAGAGTGTAGAAATGGCTTCAAAACATAATAAACAAATCAAATGCAAATTGACAAAACGATTAGTGGATTTGATTTAAAAAAATCATACAAGATAAATATATTTAATTATGTAGGAATGTACAATAATGTTTTATTTCCAATCAAACTTTTCACAGCCTGACAACAATATACGACTGATTACTTCGGTTGGAAATAACCTAACGACATGTCAACTAATTAATGTAATTTAAATCACATTAAAATGTGTATTGCGGTGATCTGCACAGATATTCAATTTTCAAGTCATTTTACAAGTGTCATTTACATTAGCACCTGTGAACAATAAAAAATTATGTTAATCCTGGTGGGCTGTCCTTATGAATTGGATGTAACAATATATTTTATTACTCGTAAATGTATTAATCGTATCTAGTTCTATGAGAGGAGAATTTCATGTAATATATTATATAGTACGAAAGCATTTTAACGGTAAACCTATTTTCACAAAATAAATGTCAACGTTTCGACAAAGCGTGGAGTCGTCCTTTTCAAGACATACAAAAACAAATACAAAACCACAACAACCAAAAACACTTACACACAAAATCAAGCCACAGCGAAACATCACTGGGTAGCTCTAGCAAGCTCTTTGTATCTACTCCTAGTTATGGGTTCCCCGTGAGATACTGCAACTCTTTGTCTTCTTTGACAATGGTCAGCAACAAGCTGGTTGTTGGCTGGAAACACCTGCTGGACTTTTAGGGTAGCCACAATCGATGGCACAAAGTCCAGCAGGTGTTTCCAGCCAACAATCATCCTGTTGCTGACCACTGTCAAAGAAGACAAAGAGTTGCTGCAGTATCTCAAGGGGAACCCATAACAGGGAAGTCTCATCAAAAATAAATATTCTTTGAAGTACCTAAAAATGGAAGATCATTATCTAAAAATACGGGCGGTATGATTTTTATATCTGAGAAGCGTGTATTTCCATTTCTATTAGCATTTTAAGTTTGAAATTTGGAACTTCCCGTTCCGTAATTGAAAAACGGCTCTTGACGTCATATCTCATGTAAACAACTGCCTCCTTGAAGTATTCTTAATAATATCAACGATATTAAGTTGGATATTTTACAATATCTAGGGTGCAGTGCCTTTACAACAATGTCTTTTATACCACTGTTTTCTTCAGAAAATACATTTTGATACAGTATTTACCAAAACGTGTTTAAAATAATGCAATTATTTAACATATTGTTGTTAATTAATGCTGAGCAGTGTTCATTTACTAACTAGAAATAAACGTTGGTTCAGTTAGAGTCTTATGAGAGCAATAATCTACTAAAGGGTGGGATTTCAGTACTATTTGTATGATATAAAATTTATGTTTACTGAGAGATGACGTCAGAACCTTTTAATCACGAGCAAGATGGCGCAGGTCCGTTTCTGAGCGTGTTTTGACAGCAATATCTTTGACTTGCTGTTAAAGCGATGTTAATGCACCTTTCGAGCCGAAACCAATTAGTTCCCGTTTATTTTAACTTGAGGTAACCAGAAAGCAAATAAAAAAAATGCGTGAGACTTCCCTACTAGGAGCAGTGTTGTGACTAGATAATTTATTTTTTATCTAGATAAAGATAAAGATCATTCCCCAAAAAATTATCTAGATAAGATAAAAGGTAAAGTGTAAAAAACTTATCTAGATAAAAGATAAAAGATTAAAATAATTATCTAGATAATTTTGAAAAATAAAAGATAATAATGATATTATTGAGTTATTGACATGTTTCTTAAGAAGCAATATTTACTTATTTTTTTCCCATATCTATCATAATGTGGATAGATTTTAATAACAAAAATTTAATAACAAATTGCCGCCATTTTCAAAAAAGGGGAAAACCAGTAGAAGTATTTTTCATTTTGAAAAATGGCATATTTTATTATTATTTTGTATCTATATTATGGTTAAACATTTTATCTATTTTTTTTATCTAAAAGCTTTAAATTATAGATAAGATAATCTGTATTTTTATCTAGATAAAAGATAAAGATAACACCAAAAAATTAGCTAGATAAAGATAATAGATAACAGATTTTATCTAGATACGTCATCTAGATAATTTTATCTAGATAAGTCACAACACTGACTAGGAGTAAATCCAGACAGCTTGCTAGAGCTACCCAAGGTCCACTAGATCGCTTGTATAGCGCACGCTTTGCAAATACTCCGCTAGGAGTAAATCCAGTAGACCTTGGAGCTACCCAGTGATGTTTCACTGTGGCAGTGATTTTGATTTTGTATGCAAGTGTTTTTTGTTGTTGTGTTTTTTGTTTTGTTTTTGTATGTCTTGAATGTGGATTGTTGAAGGAGAAGGAAGTTTGTCAGTGTTTTCATCTTTTAAAAATGACATAAAAGTAAATGAATAGTAAATATAACGCAGCGTTTATAGTTTCAGTTATTTATATGTAGTTATATAATAGACGACGCAACAAATTTAGAACTTTTAAGATTCATTAACACTAATTTCAGTACCCGGTACAGTAAGCCATTACTTGAAAGAATATTTACACGCTGATAACGGGCGGCTTCCCCTAATTTCCAGAGGCAATTGATTAAACATGTATGTACCAAGGTAATTGTCATACTTTTGATCAATAAGTTTAGACCTTTTAGGAACGTCTAATTAAACACGTAAATATGTTTATTATGCAGTATAGTTGCTCGTAAAAGAGGTTTATTGTCAGCACAGTAATAATTGAAGTATTCGTATGTATGAATAATCATTGCAATACAATGTAGGTGCTTAAATCTGCTATTTTACTTATTTCCAAAGTCGATCTAGTAGAGTATTCTGCGGACTTTAATAGTTTTATTATCAATACTTATCATTGAATAACTGTTAGTTATATAACTTGTTTGATAGGTGACGAATCTAACGAACAGAGTTTTTTTTTTTTACACTTATTTCTTGACTGAATTTTGTAAATCAATATTTAAGCATTACATATTGATATTGTTTTAGTAGGAATACATTTCAATTTATTCAATTAGACATTTACAGGTACATATTATTTCCAGATATTTTATCATTTAATCAAGGCAACCAGATAAGTAAAGAATCCTTGTTCGTGGTTGCCCTGTTACAAGTTAAGTCTTTAATATTTAATTGATAAGAGAATAGACAATTTATACTTAAAAACTAATCCTACTTACTACTAGTAGAAGCAAATGTTATTTTATTGACAATGATAGCTCTGACAGCGCTATGGTATGAAAACATTGCTATGGATACCAATTTGTGCTGACATAATTTTTAACAATATAACATTCATATAATGTAAAAAATACTTATTATTAACTTATGCATTTGGCAACTAAAAATGGATGTTGAACAATTTCGTAATTCTTGTGGGACTTGGTTGTACAATTTTGGCCCTAGGTATGCAACTTGTTTTTGTGGTAGAGTTTTGTTTACTCTAGGAATTATTAGATTATGTTTGAGATTTCCTCGTGTTTTCGAATGGTGAGATGTTTCTTTAAATCTGTTGAGATTTGTATGTACAAATTTAAGGAGAGTTTTGGCATACAGCTTGCGAATGTCAGGAATGTTGCTTTCACTATACAGCAGTGTTGTAGGATATAGAAAGTGTGTTTTCATTATTACCTTCAGTATGTGTTTTTGTATCGTGATAGGGGTATAAGATGATTTAGGTAAGTTCCACCCCAAGCTAGTATTCCGTATTCAAGTATAGATTGTGTTAAAGAATAGTAGATCATTTTTAGTGTGGATAGATTAAGAAAGTTTCTGAGTATGTAATATTTGTACAGAGTGTTTTTAAGTTTTTTACATACAGTTTTAAGATGGCATTCTTATACATGTGTTGGTCCACAACCACTCCAAGATACTGAGTTTGGTATACTTTCTCGATTTTATTGCAGTTACAAACAACTGTAGTAGCGTTACATGTATTTGTATGTATTTTGTAGTAGAAGTCATGAACAGGTTGGTAAGTATCTATTAGAGAGAATGCAATGTGGAAGGTTTTATCTTCGTTGAGTGAAAGTAGATTAACATCAAGCCATAGTTATATTTTCCTCATTTGATTATCTGCAATGTTGTAAGTAGTTTTCCAGTCGTCGCTAGCAAATATGAGGACAGTGTACTCAGCAATGGTGATAATTTTACATTCTAACTTAGAATTACATAAACTTTTTTTTCATTTCATTCTTGTATATACTCGTGAATCAATTTATTGCTAATTACAATATCAATAATGATGATGAATTTATAATGTACGAATTAATCAACAGATATTCCAAAAGGTTGCAACAACTTCCGCCAAACCTGAACAGTAAAATCTATCATTAATCATTCATAATCTCCTCCCAAACATTAATGACAGTTCTTTCAAAAGAAGTCATTGAACAAAAATAAAAAAACAATGTCGGACAAGGTAACTGATTAAAATATAGAAAATAGGAGAAGAGTAGGATATTGTTTGGGTCTCTAACGTCCACGGCTCTCTAATGAGGAGTGGGGCATATATAACCCCATGACATGCCAGGCACATCCTCCGTACTTGTCCTACGCATTAAGCATGAGTGTCGTATGGGTGCTGCTGCTTGGTGCCGGCCTTCTATCGGTGAGCTCATATTACCTTCTTAAGTCACTTGCTATCGGTGAGTTCATATTACCTTCTTAAGTCACTTGCTATCGGTGAGTTCATATTACCATCTTAAGTCACTTGCTATCGGGGAGTTAATATTACCTTCTTAAGTCACTTGCTATCGGTGAGTTCATATTACCTTCTTAAGTCACTTGCTATCGGTGAGTTAATATTACCTTCTTAAGTCACTTGCTATCGGTGAGTTAATATTACCTTCTTAAGTCACTTGCTATCGGTGAGTTAATATTACCTTCTTAAGTCACTTGCTATCGGTGAGTTCATATAACCTTCTTAAGTCACTTGCTATCGGTGAGTTAATATTACCTTCTTAAGTCACTTGCTATCGGTGAGTTCATATAACCTTCTTAAGTCACTTGCTATCGGTGAGTTAATATTACCTTCTTAAGTCACTTGCTATCGGTGAGTTCATATAACCTTCTTAAGTCCCTTGCTATCGGTGAGTTCATATAACCTTCTTAAGTCACTTGCTATCGGTGAGTTCATATAACCTTCTTAAGTCACTTGCTATCGGTGAGTTCATTTCATATTACCTTCTTAAGTCACTTGCTATCGGTGAGTTAATATTACCTTCTTAAGTCACTTGCTATCGGTGATTTAATATTACCTTCGTAAGTCACTTGCTATCGGGGAGTTAATATTACCTTCTTAAGTCACTTGCTATCGGTGAGTTCATATTACCTTCTTAAGTCACTTGCTATCGGTGAGTTAATATTACCTTCTTAAGTCACTTGCTATCGGTGAGTTAATATTACCTTCTTAAGTCACTTGCTATCGGTGAGTTAATATTACCTTCTTAAGTCACTTGCTATCGGTGAGTTCATATAACCTTCTTAAGTCACTTGCTATCGGTGAGTTAATATTACCTTCTTAAGTCATTTGCTATCGGTGAGTTCATATAACCTTCTTA
>OX246742.1:10840175-10897675 GCA_945910005.1 Isoperla grammatica | reverse complement strand
AGGCGGAGGATCATACGTAAGTACGCTCTACAGACATAACAAAAAACTTAATTTTTAAAATGTATTACCATTTTATATTTTATATAAATGTCAGTATATTCTTACTTAAAAAAATAAAAAAATATTGACTGGATGTCTGTTTGCAATTATGCTCAGGGGCAGAAGTTTATGATGGACATTATTTGCAAATTTTGGTTGTGAATTGGTGTGAATATTTTGGCAAAAAATATTTTTATAAAGGTGTTAATTTTATTGCCATTTTTGGCCACTCTAGGACTATTGATAAGGCGTAGGATAAGAACATGGAACACTCTATGTATTAGGTAAATGTAGCTGACCCCCCCCCCCCCCCATTTTTTCATCGCAATCATTTGGGCTAACTTTGTACTGCAATGTGCCGCCAAACGTTTCGTTTGGCTGCCTTCTTAGTAGCCCTAATCATGGGGTCTTAAGATGGGGACCATCAAGCTGCAAAGATGGCAGCACAAACGTAGCTCTTAGCTTTTTACGGCACAGCCCTGTACAAACGTAGCACAATCCATTGCGAGTGTAGGACGGTACATACACGAAAAGGGGGAGCCAGCTACGTCGTTCCCCCTGGGGTACCCATCAATAAATCTTACCAGGAGGTATCCCGAAAAAACACCTTTTGCGACATACTCCAGCACAAAAAAAATCAAACGATTTCGATTAAAAGAGGACATTTACGAAAAGGGGAGTCAGCTCAGTGGTCCCCTCATTTCCAGCCCTTAATTTTGGGTACTTTAAGGGCGGCACAAACTAAACATTTTACGACCAAATGTAGCACAAACGGTTGACACCAGTTTCAAGTTGATTCTAAAAAAAGGGGGGCTATCATGTAGTTACCACCCCCTTATTGGACCCCTGTATTAAAGGTACTTCGGGGGCAGCACAAAAATAGTACATTTACAAAAAGGGGGGGCCAGCTACATGGACCCCTAATTAATACATGCATTCATCAATGCGATTATTTCTTTGGGGGGAAGGGGGGGGGGGACAAAGAGGAGTAACACAATAGTTAGAAGTTGAACCGTGAATCGCGAGTGTTTCATTGTTTTATTTTATTTTAACGTTGTGAAAGAGTAAGAAGTAAAATCATTCAAATCACGGCTATTCGCGGGAAAAATATTATTTCCAGCACCACAAGTGTCTAAAACATACAGTTTATTGCCAATACCTTAAGATCCTGAGTACTGTTTATGCTTCACTCATGTTTATTGATCTAAACATACATTAAAATACCTGTTGCAGCTTTGAGCCATCAGACTAGGATAACTCGAGGCAAACTTGGAAGCCATCTTTTAAAGGAGATGAAACAAAATTGCTTAATTTGGGTTTTGAGACTCAGTGAGCAACAGAAACATTCCAGATGACTATAGAAATAATCTTAAATAAGTTAGGAAGAACTTTTGTGCTGAAACATTTGCAGGGATATTGTATTGTTATCAAGTGTGGCTAACTGGTTTTGTGGGTTAACTCCTGTCTCAAATACAAAAGGTCCAGGGTTCGATTCTCGGCTCGGACAGGCTCAGTCTAACTTGGACTTAACGATCGAAGCACATGTGTACCCTCACTAAAAATCAGTCCTTGAACTGAGTGGGTCGACTATAGAAACAAATCTATTTATTTAAACAAAATATTGGTCGAAACAACTATCTTTGTTTGTCTGCTATCCGGCGTATATTCGCGCTTAAAACATTTACTTGTTAACAGCATTTTAGTAGCCTACTAAAGTGGTGCCACAGCGACCGTATGGATGCTTTCGTCATAGGGGTTGTCGGGACAATCACAGGGGCTTTTTAAATACAGGCATGTGGTTGGCGAATACTCACTCGTCCCTGACGTCACCATCCACAAGGTTACTGTGGAACGACTTTCAATCAACTAAATAAATAAAATTGTAAATGTAAATGTTAAGAAACACCTAAAACTAATAGCACTGTATCATCAGGCAACGTAATGTAAATGCCATCGTCTTATTTCAGACGTTTCCAACCACAACCACAATACAACCACGTCCAATGTCTTCTGTAAGTACAATCATTTCAATATTTTTAAGGGCACAAGTGTCTGACTGGGTAACGTTAAAGTGCTTGAGCACATTGAGGTGTTATCGGCTCCGCGTTGTACGTGGGAGGAGTGAAATGAAGCACTTCCTAGTGGTACTTGAACAGTAAGCAGATCGTCGAAAATCAGGCAAAGATATAAATGCTGGCCCACAGTGTTTTGTTATTGAAAGGAATAACTAACTGTTTAATTTTAAAAAAATAACCTATATTCAATTTTAAATATTTGTTATGCTTATTGTTGGGCAAGATTGCCCGAGCAAATGAAAGTAGACTGTATAATAGGAGAATTATTGAAGAACTTACTTTGATTGTTGATAGTAGCCTGGATGTTTGTAAAGACAAAACAATGCATGGTTTGATAAAAAGGAACAAAATTGTAGAAGAAGCGAAACTCCCGAAGTAATGAACTGCAGGCTGGGGTCGAACAGGTGGCCGGCTGTGTTGTCACGAGAGAGAGGTATCATCAGTGCGTACACTAGAGCTAGGAGATGCAGCTGTACTGAGTCAATGAGAGATTACAACAGGCTGTGTTGTCACGAGAGAGAGGCATCATCAGTGCGTACACTAGAGCTAGGAGATGCAGCTGTACTGAGTCAATGAGAGATTACAACAGGTGGCCGGCTGTGTTGTCACGAGAGAGAGGTATCATCAGTGCGTACACTAGAGCTAGGAGATGCAGCTGTACTGAGTCAATGAGAGATTACAACAGGCTGTGTTGTCACGAGAGAGAGGTATCATCAGCGCGTACACTAGAGCTAGGAGATGCAGCTGTACTGAGTCAATGAGAGATTACAACAGGCTGTGTTGTCACGAGAGAGAGGTATCATCAGCGCGTACACTAGAGCTAGGAGATGCAGCTGTACTGAGTCAATGAGAGATTACAACAGGCTGTGTTGTCACGAGAGAGAGGTATCATCAGCGCGTACACTAGAGCTAGGAGATGCAGCTGTACTGAGTCAATGAGAGATTACAACAGGCTGTGTTGTCACGAGAGAGAGGTATCATCGGTGCGTACACTAGAGCTAGGAGATGCAGCTGTACTGAGTCAATGAGAGATTACAACAGGCTGTGTTGTCACGAGAGAGAGGTATCATCAGCGCGTACACTAGAGCTAGGAGATGCAGCTGTACTGAGTCAATGAGAGATTACAACAGGCTGTGTTGTCACGAGAGAGAGGTATCATCAGTGCGTACACTAGAGCCAGGAGGTGCAGCTATACTGAGTCAATGAGAGATTACAACAGGTGGCCGGCTGTGTTGTCACGAGAGAGAGGTATCATCGGTGCGTACACTAGAGCTAGGAGATGCAACTGTACTGAGTCAGTGAGAGATTACAACTGCTGATCGTCGCGATGATTGAGCGGGGAACAGAGTCGGGGAAGTTATGACGTAAGAAACCAAAATATGTACTCAGCGGGAACACTTACGGTTTAAAAAAAATTTAATTTATAAATGTAAATTGAACTCCAGTGGCACAATGTAGGTTGAAGATAGGTTAAAACCCCTCAAATTATCGGTATTTTTTAAGAACTTGAGGACCCTTCAAAATACTGAAAAAGTCATTTTAATTGATTTGGTTTTATTCCAGCTTAACAAGTCATTTTTGTTGTTGTTTCTGTAATTATTATTTTTTATACATGGCTATAATATCATAATCTTCATTTGAGACATTTATTATTTAGTAATTAAATAATTTGTTTTAATTTATTGAGTTTCATTCAATTCATTATAAAATTAATAACAGAAATAACAATTGTGAAACTTTTTTTGAATTCATAGTTTGACTTACACGAAACCAAATCAGAACCTCTTTCTTAATAAGTTATGTTGAAGCTTTGTCGAAAAATTCATAAAATATCGTTAATATTGCTTGGATTAATATTGCAAAGTCCCCATTGCCGTAATTTGGGCCCTCAATTGTAGAGGCTGCCGGTACGAATAAGTTGCTTGTTGCGTGTTGTTTAGATGGGCATATTCAAGGAATGCTGCCCCGATATCCCCACGATCCTCCAAGATGCTTCCATGAAGGCTTGTGAGCCCCGTGACCGAGACGAGAACATGAGGAGGGGCATCTTCACCCCAACGCGCGCCAGTGTAAGTGGATACTATATATTGCTTTTGCTATTTCGCACAATTACAATATTGTACTAATAGTATTATTGCCACTCACATTCACACACTGACAGCAAACATTATAAAGGGATTTATTAGTTTTATAATCTTATAATCATCTCTCTGATAATCAGCCCTTTATAATCTTTGCTTGAATGCCATAAGTTCCAACTCTGGGTGTTCGAAAGAAGAAGATAACCTTTGCTGGTAGTTTTTAAATAACATATTTGCATATTTCTTCCAGACCATAAGGTCCACAAAATAATCTACATTGAATACAAAACACAAAATGTATAGCTAGTAAGATCTAAATCTTAATAACAAACAAAATATAATTAAATTCTATGATAAGACAGAACGTAAAACACTGATCACGCTGAAATAAAAACCCAGGTCCCAAAGCTTCATCTCACCTCAATGTAATGAGTATATTTATTTTATTTTACAGTGTTTATTTACACACTCAACTCTTTGAGTTGTTCACAATAATTGAAATGGTAACAGAGCAAATATGATATGAATTTGAGCTGGTTATTGTTTATTGGAATGTTGGTGTATTCAAGTGACATTGTACGAAACAAATAAAAGAGTTGCTTAGGGCTGGTTACACCAACTTTTTAAGCTCCAATAGGCGACACGCGTACGATTTTTTGTTGTTGAAGCAAGCACTTAGTTTAATAGTATCAGATACAAAAAGTAAATTTATGTAAGTCCTAAGTAAAAAAGAAATTTTAAAATAGGTTTTATGTGGTCGCATTTATTGAAGTTCAACTCGGGTATCTGAAACGCGTACAGGTGGCTGTGACGTCATGATTCAGTAGACGTGGCGTAACAGACCAATCGCTGAGGCGGTGAGCGTACACAGACACAAACCATGACGTCAAATCCCATCAACATGGCGGCGGCTCGTTTTTCGCACCCTGTTATTTATCGTGACTAAACCAATTATTTTGAGGGATAGACTGATCCGTTTTTCAAAATTCAAAGAAATACAATTATTAAATGAGAGACAAGGTATTTAAAATTCGAATACAATTATCATACGCGTGTTCCGTACTAGCCGCTAAGCGGACATCGTCCATAAACAAAGATGGCGGCTGTCATGCATTTTGAATGTAATGTTTGTTGAAACCATGGTTACCGAACTGAGCCCACTAAATCGGAGCTTAACGAAGTTGGATAACTGGGGCCTTATCCACGTGTGTCGTCTCCACCGCATGTGAATTTCATGTGTCATTCAGCATCTCTAGATAACTCAGCATCCTCCAGCTGAATAGGGAACACGCGTATTAAAATTGTTATCGATTTTTACATACCTTGTCTTTCATTTAATAATTTTGTGTCTTTGAATTTTGAAAAACGGATCAGTCTATGCCCCAAAATAATTGGTTTAGTAACGATAAATAAAAGGGCGCGAAAAACGAGCCGCCGCCATGTAGAGTGGATTTGACGTCATAGTTTTGTTCTGCGTACGCTCACCGCCTCAGCGATTGGTGGTCTGTTACGCCACGTCTACAGAATCATTGCGTCACAGCCACCTGTTTGCGTTTCAGATCCCCCAGTTTAAACTTCAATAAATGCGACCACATTAAACCTATTTAAAAATTTATTTTTTACGTGCGACTTGCATTAATATACTTTTTGCATCTAATACTATTAAACTAAGTGTTTGGTTTAACAAAAAAAATCATACGCGTGTTGCCTATTATTTCCAGTAATATGTTCATATTACCCATATATTATGTTTGCATATGTTTGTTATTCTTTGTTATTTGTTTTATTGTTACTGGACAATAATGTTTAGTATTGTTTTATAGACATAACATGGATTACAAGTGACAATAGTCCTAAACGTTTCACTTTTACTGAATTTGTGTAGCATTAATTCAGAAACAAATATTTATAAGATTAATACTATATTTTAAGCACTTAAACCTTCTTTTGGCAACTTTTAAAAATGTATGGCTCGGCTATTTTGTATTATATATTTTCTTTATTGCAGTGTATCTCGGAGTGCGCTTGCAACATGGATGGATTTATAACAGTAAATGTAAGTATACAGATGTTTGGTTATTTTTCCAGTGTCAGGAGCTACTATTTGAAATATGTACCATTATTATTCAACGTTCTCTAAGTTCTCTAACTCTGTAGAACGCAGCAATAAGGGTGCGTCCCAATGTGATTTAGCCTGCTATCCACTAGCCACTAGCCACTAGCCTGCTAGGTGGCCTGCTATCCACTAGTCATAAAAGAGCTTGGGACACAAGCTATCCATCCATGGCCTAGACAATCACCCACGTGTATGGTTATGTTGTACACATCAAAGCTGTATACTCCAGATTAATGTAATTTTAAAAGAACATATCAAAATTGATTACGAATTATCATATTTACATGATTTTTATTATCTAGTATCAAATTCTTATTAATAAAATGATAGTAATTCGAGTGGCATTTCGTCTGCCATTGTTAGTCAGTATTCTAGTGTACATTTTCACCAACCACCCGCTGCTGACTAACTGACCCACTAGCCACTAGCCTACTAACAGCTTTGGTCAACACTTTGTGACGACACTTCCGTCAAATTAGTCAGCGAAGCTAGTCGACTAGCGTGAAAAAGGAGCATTGGCACGCACCCTAACTGACAGCCAAGCGTTAACTGCATGTGTTCCTAACATGCATACAAGGGTCCGGAATCACAAGGGGCTGGCGATAACTTTAGGACCCGTTATTGGCTGATACGGACCCGCTCATACCCTCGACTCGACGTTGCCAACAAACACTACTAGTGTTACGCACCCGATTTTGCGACTCTCTTTTGTACCCACCCGGTACTGGAATGATAAGGGCGCGGATATAAATCGGCGCGGTGTGATGCATTGACAAGAGGTCAGTCTGGTCGGGTCTCTCAGCGAGGAATCATCGTGTATGGAGCAGCTTATCACTGAGTAGGGGTCGACAACAGAGTGTACGTCGCCCTCACTACTCATTGCTCAGAACATTCCGGAACTTTAGCCGTTTTTATTTCCCACACCACGTGACCATTTGCAGTGTTTTTTGGAAACCCGGGGTGAGGTCTAAAAACATTATCCTAATTACTGTTGCCACTTTTCATAAGAAATCATAGCATTTGTGCCACCACTATTTCAGGGCTTCTTTGGGCAGGTGTCGTGTTGACCTTTTTTTTTGGTTTTCCCCCTATTTTTTCCTTCGGTTTTTTGAGTATTTCTCACCGACCTCATATCTCGGTCTTCCCGAGTTGTCACCCCCCTCCGTGTGAGGCCACGGAAGCATACGAAGATAGCCGAGAATACTACTTCAATGTTATCAATATTATTTTGTAGAGATAAATCTAGTTGGTAGTTTAGCACAAGAAAATGAATTATATTCATTTAACTTTGAGTAATTATTTGTCTACTATGTTAAATGATAATTAATAAGTGTGATTGTAGTACTAAGATCGACCTTCCGCAAGGGCCAAACATAACACCATATCTTGTGTACCAGGTTTTCTTAGTTTTACCTGTGAACTTATTATTAAAACTAAGTGGCGCTCATAACAGGTTGTTCTGGTCATTGGCGCCGAGTACGGGGGGGCAACGAAGCTCGAGCCCCCCAAGCTGTAGAGAAGCTAACAGGAGTTGCTTCTTCAAACATTTACCAGTTTTGTTTTTTTTGCTAAAGGGCCTTTCGAATTAATGCACATCGACAAATTCTGTCTGTTTCCCATAGCACGTATTGTATATGAGACTTGTTTTTTTATGCTGTGTCTTGGTTCTTTGACAGTCCATCTCGCTCGGCCCCCAGTGGCAAAAATTAGTTTTCTAACGATATTTTTGGAGAAAAGCTGTCAATAGAGAGCAGTACACTTATGAAGGAGCCTATAATTATATAGGATTTTACCCGACAGTTTCAATGTCAACTAAAGTGAAGAAACTTGAACTAATTGAAAAGTCAAACCCCTTCTTTGTAAAATCACCCTATCAATGCGTGGGTAGCAAAACCGTTCGTTTAGCTAGACCACGGATTTAAAGGATCTCGTAACGTTGCCATATATACTTAATTATACAAAATTGTAGCAAATCAATAACATATATAGCAAAGTATATCAAATTTAAATAACAAATTGTCGAAAAGTATCGAAAACAATAATTAAGACCGCCATTCCGCTGCGAGTTGATGCGTCAAAACTCGAGAGTTGGTCTGGCCTCCATTTGGGACACAAACAAATCATCTTGTGTAGTAGTTATAACGATCATAAAGTCCATTGTCTCTTTCCGAAAACGAAGTTCTTATAAACAATGTACGGAAAAAAGTTTATAATTTAATGTTTGACTATGTTTTTTTTGTCTGTGTAATGATTAAATATTTAATCGCTTTCCGAAGTCGACAAGGTGGTATATCGCCATTGCATCAAGGTGGTATATCGCCATTGTATCAAGGTGGTATATCGCCATTGTATCAAGGTGGTGTATCGCCATTGTATCAAGGTGGTATATCGCCATTGTATCAAGGTGGTGTATCGCCATTGTATCAAGGTGGTATATCGCCATTGTATCAAGGTGGTGTATCGCCATTGTATCAAGGTGGTATATCGCCATTGTATCAAGGTGGTATATCGCCATTGTATCAAGGTGGTGTATCGCCATTGTATCAAGGTGGTGTATCGCCATTGTATCAAGGTGGTGTATCGCCATTGTATCAAGGTGGTATATCGCCATTGTATCAAGGTGGTGTATCGCCATTGTATCAAGGTGGTATATCGCCATTGTATCAAGGTGGTATATCGCCAATGTATCAAGGTGGTGTTTTGCCATTGTATCAAGGTGGTGTATCGCCATTGTATCAAGGTGGTATATCGCCATTGTATCAAGGTGGTGTATCGCCATTGTATCAAGGTGGTGTATCGCCATTGTATCAAGGTGGTGTATCGCCATTGTATCAAGGTGGTGTATCGCCATTGTATCAAGGTGGTGTATCGCCATTGTATCAAGGTGGTATATCGCCATTGTATCAAGGTGGTATATCGCCATTGTATCAAGGTGGTGTATCGCCATTGTATCAAGGTGGTGTATCGCCATTGTATCAAGGTGGTGTATCGCCATTGTATCAAGGTGGTATATCGCCATTGTATCAAGGTGGTATATCGCCATTGTATCAAGGTGGTATATCGCCAATGTATCAAGGTGGTGTTTTGCCATTGTATCAAGGTGGTGTATCGCCATTGTATCAAGGTGGTATATCGCCATTGTATCAAGGTGGTGTATCGCCATTGTATCAAGGTGGTGTATCGCCATTGTATCAAGGTGGTGTATCGCCATTGTATCAAGGTGGTGTATCGCCATTGTATCAAGGTGGTGTATCGCCATTGTATCAAGGTGGTATATCGCCATTGTATCAAGGTGGTATATCGCCATTGTATCAAGGTGGTATATCGCCATTGTATCAAGGTGGTGTATCGCCATTGTATCAAGGTGGTATATCGCCATTGCATCAAGGTGGTATATCGCCATTGTATCAAGGTGGTATATCGCCATTGATTGAAACTGAGAACATATTGCATTGAGTTATGAGAGTCATCAGCGTAGAACGTGTTTTGTTTTATTGATTTCTCAAATATTTAAAACCAATCGCTGTACTAAATTTAATTTAGTAATTTTTTAAAGAATTGATATTAATTATAATACCTAGTGTTCAGTTAATTTAAGTATTTGCCGACAGTCCATTTTTTTTTCGAAATTTGGAGTTGTGCGTTTTTTTGCCAAGGATATTTTATTATGAATAAAAATAAATAAACCTACTTACCACTTCAAATATGTAGTGCTCAAGAAACGTTAGTGACACCCAAATGCGAATACAAAATACAATGAATATAAAAATGTTTGTTATTTTTGCAGCCTACTAATGGAAAAAGTATGATGAACCTTCCAGCGTTGACCAACTATCTTCAAAAGTTTTCCGTTGGAGAGTGGGCGCCCATAGTTGCGCAGGCGCAGGCGGGCTGCCTCTCAAAACTCCGTGAGTACGCAGGAGATGCACCATCATATCCGTTCCCTTCACGCACTCTGTTTCAAAGAACATCAATAGATTCCTGACGTACTTTCACTCATAGGCAATTGTCCGCTTTCTAGAGTGCATGGTTTCGGACCGGTTTCAAAACAAATCGCAGGGTCTAATATCTAATTTTCTTCTTATCATACCTTTACGTCGAAAACCGCAAGAAATTGTCATGTTTTAATTATATATCAAGAATGGACCTCGAAATCGAAAATCTGAACAATAAGGATGCTGTGGTTTGATAAGTACTACAAACCGAATGATAAATATACTTAACAAAATAATCAGTATGACTGTGATACCAATTTCATTAATAATATAATAAAAAGGGATCACAGTTTCACTGATTATAATGTTAAGTATATTTATCATTCAGTTTGTAGGGCTTACCAAACCACAGCATCCTTATTTTTCAGATTTTCGATTTCGAGGTCCCTTCTTGGGATATTATTTAACCTGGAGGCCAAGTCTTGAGCGCATTTCACATATCTTCATATATAGTCGCCACTTTGATTGGGCAGTGGTTAAGAGGGTTCCAACTTCCAGGCAAATATCAGGAACAACTATATCATTTACGGGTTTTATTAGTATCTTTAAAACGAGATTAAAAACCAACATTTGGAAATTCTCTCGGGCTATTTATTTTAAGATTTACAGATGTGATCGACAAAGGGAGCAAAATTTTTTAGGATTAAATTGTACCATTTACTTTTATTTTAAATTATCTTATTTCATCCAAACATTTTGAACTTTATTTTTGGATATAATATTATATATGCACCACTGCGTAATATATAGCCCAATATGATTCCAATATTTTCATAATGAATATAATTCTAAAGAACAGATGGGAACCCTAACATTCTTCTGTATCGAACACCCCCAATTAAAATTAAGATAAAACCGGTCAATATGAGAAAGTAAATCGTGTTCCAATACACTATTTATGCGGACACAAGGTTACTAGAATAAAGAACAATCGACCCACACGAAGTGTATGGTTAGTTATCTGTAATCGGCCACATTAACTACTTTCTAATGAAATCATATAATCACTTCACACTTGAGTGAATGGTATAGGTTTTTTTTAGGTATTGTGCCATAATTATGAATGACTTCTATTACAGCTGTCCAAAGACCAGGGGATCCCACCAACTGCACTTCTGGGTGCAATGCCGTAGTCATGTGTTTGTCCTCTCATTTCATCTCTGTAAGTATAAACATTTATACCATATGTACACATTTTAATTTACCACTTTTCAAGTGTACCCTTCGCTACAGTCTTATATTCATGTTATTGTATACATTTATACACACATATTATACCTCATCATTTTTTGATAAATACTGTGTATGAACAAGGAACAATATTCAAGCAAGAAAATGTGGAAATTTATCAAAACGGCACTAGTCCATTTACAAGATGCCAGTTTAGAAGAGTAATTAGCTCAAAATCGCTTAAATTCTCCTGTCCAATTTGATATTAGTATTTTATGTGCATTTATTTTCTTACCTTTTTGCATTTGTATTGTTGTTAACGCTTAGTTTTAAAAAAGATTTAGAATAAGTTTAATATACTCCCCAGTGAATCCTCAATGAATGTATATGTTTCTATAGAAACGGTCTTAACCAAAAAATTAGCAATAATAAATATCTCGTCCGTGAAAGCCTACACAAATATACATATATATATATATGTGTGTGTGTGTATAAATATTATTAAAATATTTGCGCGTTATTCCGCCACGTCCTACCTCCATAGGGAGGGACAAGAGGGTTCCTGATACGTTGGCACAATATGGAGGTAATATGGAGGTAGGACGTGGCGGAATAACACGCAAATATTTTAATTCTCAAGGTTGACCCATAACTAGGAGTAAATATTAAAGGCCCACTAAACCCTCACATTTCGTTTAAAACGTGTAATTGTAAGCCTAATCTGTAACGGTTAGTGCATGTGTCAAGTTGCCTAGTGTATCAGGGCTCTTGCAATCCAAGAAAAAGTGTTTCGCCCCAGGCGTTGTGACGTCGACCAAACTACGCGCTACTCGCTGCATATGGAGCATTCTCTGTGTTTCGAGGCCCGCGCAAATATATCTCGTCGTCCAGACCCACCTAATTCAATTGAGCACAAATTGGACATACCACTGAATTCGTCTTACTTCGGTCTACACGATGAATGTTCAAACAACCTTCTACCATTTATGCAACTTATTCTATAAAATGTGAAACATGAAGCAATTACCACACAATTTAGTTGGAAACACAACCAATTTCAAGCTAATGTAATGAGAAAGTAGCTTTAAAAATCAGAATTCCAACCAACCTATCATGTTAACTGATATGTTTAGATATTACAAGCAGAAAACCAGCAAGAAATTGATGAACACTTGGCCGATTATCGTGTGTATATAACAACGCGTGTAGCGGCCTATTGCCTGATACGTCCGCGAATGTATCGAGTGAGCTGCGTAGATCGAGATCAGTCAAACTACTAGTCCTTACTATCGACTATAAAAACATTGTATTGATTTTGTCTTGCGTTGTATATGTATAGTCATATATCAATGAGTGAGTGGGATTTCTACCAGTCAGGCCTGGAAATAATAATAATAACTGATACAAATATATAACATAGGCCTAAAGAACACGTCAAAACTACAATAGTCGTGTGTGTCATGGTTTGGTTGTGTGCGTGTGCGTGATTTACATATTATTCGTGTTTGCATCATCACAATTATTATTATTGTTATTATTGGTGGTATTATTACTTTCATTATTACATTACATTATTATTAATATATATCGACTTTATTTTATTATTGGCATCAATAGAAATTCTGTAACTAAAAATTGCCGGAAAATGACATTACAAATCTTGATAACCGCAATACTTATATTAATATCAGGTTCAAGCTGTTTTGTATCTTCTTAATAACTGTAGTATTATTTTGTATTTCAAATTCAAAATATAGTTTGTTCAGTTATTCTAAGTTATTTTATGCGCTTTTTTATTTTTTTGTATTAAAGTATCGATAGCAATAGATTGAGACATACAACTAATAAGTGTATAGTTGAAACATTTTATTTTGTACAATGTACAAATGCGTTGATGTTTTCAGCCAAGCTATTAAAAGCTTGACAGGCCATGCGGCTTTGCCCGCGCTCACCGAGTTGTACTCCGCGGCAGTGAACGGACAACACGCATTATTATATACATACGATAATCAGCTAAATGTTAATCAATTTCTTGCTGGTTTTCTGCTTATAATATCCTGACATATCAGTTAACATGATAGGCTGGTTTGAATTCTGATTTTTAAAGCGAGCTCCTTATTACATTTGCTTGAAATTAGTTGTGTTTCCATCTAAATTATGTGGTAATTGCTTCATGTTTAACATTTTATAGAATAAGTTGCATAAATGGTAGAAGATTGTTTAAACATTCATCGTGTAGACCGAAATAAGACGAATTCAGTGGTATGTTCGATTTGTGCTCAATTGAATTAGGTGGGTCTGGACGACGAGATATATTTGCGCGGGCTTCGAAACACAGAGGATGCTCCATATGCAGCGAGTAGCGCGTAGTTTGGTCGACGTCACAACGCCTGGGGCGAAACACTTTTTCTTGGATTGCAAGAGCCCTGATACACTAGGCAACTTGACACATGCACTAACCGTTACAGATTAGGCTTACAATTACACGTTTTAAACGAAATGTGAGGGTTTAGTGGGCCTTTAACAGCTTGCTAGAGCCACACAGTGATGTTTCGTATATATATATATATATATATATATATATATATATATATATATATATATATATATTTGGAGCCGGTTGCTGACTATTCTCAGAGACAAAGAGTTGCAGCAGTGTCTCAGGGGGGACCCATGACCAAAAGCAAATACAAACAGCTTGCTAGAGCTACCCAGTGATGTATCGCTGTGGCAGTGTTTTCGATTTATATGCAAATGTGTTTATCGGTTGTTGTGGTTTTTTATTTGTTTTTGTATATGTCTTGAAAAGGACGACGCTAAAGTCGTTGAAACGTTGACATTATTTTAAATAAAATTTTGGATTGGTTTAACCGAAAAATGTTTTCTTATTTTACATTTTGCAACCAACAAAATATATATATATATATATATATTAAAGTACGGAGGCTTTCGTGGTCCGGGTTAATATTTGCAAAATTAAAACTATATCGGGTTATTACGCCACGTCGGTCACACTCACCTAAAACCATGCTTACGCGTTTCGGGACCGCTCTGGATCCCCTCGTCAGATCGACAGTCGTTCTTTCGTTCTCTACATATATATATATATATATATATATATAGTACGAAAACATTTTAACGGTAAACCCAATCCAACGTTTATTTTCACAAAATAAATGTCAACGTTTCGACGACGTGTAGAGTTGTCCTTTTCAAGACATACAAAAACAAATACAAAACCACAACAAACAAAAACACTTACATATAAAATCAAAATCACTGCCACAGCGAAACATCCCTGGGTAGCTCTAGCAAGCTGTTTGTATTTACTCCTAGTTATGGGTCCCCCTTGAGATACTGCAGCAACTCTTTGTCTTCTTTGACAATGGTCAGCAACAGGCTGATTGTTGGCTGGACACTCTTGCTGGACTCTTAGGGTATTTGTAAACACATTTGTTAACAAACTTTGACGTTGCCATTGAGACTGTTGTGTTAGAACACATAAATTCTTAGCTTTTTAAAATTGAGCCTGTTTTTGAAATAAAATGGGTTTGTATGAAAATTTGTATTTATTTTTTTTACTTACGTTCACTTTTTTAAATTCTAATTAAGGCCATTTTTAAATTAAATTTGAATAGTATTTGCCAATTATCTAGGATTGGTTCTCATCAATTGTGTCGCAATCATGGCCGCTGTGACGTCACCTAGGAACTATGAATCATTTGGAACTTTATAAAATAGTGGGTTTTAAGCTGATTTGTTGATTGACAACAAGAAATTGAACTGATATTGCAACCGCTACATTTCATTCAACGCCTATGCAAAGTCGTGAACATAACTATTTATTTAAGAAAATACATAATTATGCTCCTGGTATTTGTAGACAAAGCTTCTGCTCTGTTGAATACTACAATCAATTGAAGGACAATCCCTGACACGTAGTTTGAGATATATTTTAGTTATTGACTGTTAAAAATAAAATAATGATATACAAATCCAGAGGTATTTCCTTGGGTTGTAATATTTTTTCAAAGAATTAAATTGCTTTCATTGGGTGTTTATATATATATATATATATGTATTAGTAGGTTCTCGGGTTGCTGTCCACGTTACTTGCTCTTTAGAGACTGGTTGCTGGCCCAGAAATGGGCCATTGTCAATGTCTCGACGTTTCGGTAAAATCGCATTTGCCATCTTCAGGATGATTCGTTGGCTGAGAACCGAGAACCGATTCGGTTCTCAGCCAACGAATCATCCTGAAGATGGCAAATGCGATTTTGCCGAAACGTCGAGACATTGACAATGGCCCATTTCTGGGCCAGCAACCAGTCTCTAAAGAGCAAGTAACGTGGACAGCAACCCGAGAACCTACTAATACATCTTCTTCAGTCCGCGAAAACCTACAGAATAACATAATATATATATATATATATATATATATATATATATATATATATATATATATATATATATATATATATATATATTAGTCCCTGGGTACTCAAGATCATTTCCGTTTTGATAATAATTTGATATGTTTAATGTTTCTTAAATGTTGGCATCATGTATTTGGTTTGAAAGAGCTTCTAAACTTCATCACCAAAATTATTAATTTCATTGACAGTTTAAGGAATTTTATTTAATCAACTTCATTTAAGTGTTTTTTTTTTTTTTGTAGTACCATTGTGTTAACAGAAAGAAGGCTACTGTCGTGTTTTCAAAACACATGCATAACAAATTAAGAATTGAATGCATATAAATCGAGATGGTGTTTACTGTAATATTGTGAAATTGTTTGTCCAGAAATGCCCCGCGCCGAACACGACTGAGCCCTGCATGCGTAGGCTCGCCCGCATGAAGAAGGTGTTCATGCGCAATGGAATCAACCCCAACAAGACGACCTCCCAGCTTCTCTACAACATCAGAAACAGCAACGAGACCAACACGACAGTCTTGACTACCTGGACGACGATCACAAACATGACTGTGGTTAATGGAACTGTGACTACCACTGTTGTGCAATCTGCTGCAAGTAACACGAGTAATACTAATACAAATAATGCATATGGAGGCAACGGGTCCGGAGGCAACGCGTTACCAACCACTGCAGCTCCGACTACCGCGGCTACAACTACCGCAGCAGCAACAACCGTGGCTGCAACTACCGTGGCTACAACGACCGTGGCTACAACGACCGTGGTTTCATCATAATAATGATTACAGCTCCCATGGCAAATTTGAAGATATAAATCGTTGTTAGACTTGCCTGGTTAAATCAACCGCACAATATTTGCGATGTTTGTTGGAGTTGCCTGTTCACGAATATGTATTTTTTCCCTTGTGATTTCACCGCTTGAATAAAATGTTTACTGAAAACTTAAACAGAATTATACTTTGAGAAAACAAGCCATTCCCCGATTTGCTTTTCAGAGAGATAACTCTATGTTTCTTAAGCGGGTATTACAGGGAGAAGTAAGAAAAGTAAAAAGCAGAAAGTGAAGAGTAGAGATAGCATGTAGCTTACGGGACTTTTCACTTTCACTTTCCACTTTTCACTTGTTCAACAGTGTCCTACTTTGGAGAGAACTTCTCTCTTTTGTTCTTTTCCCGTAAGCTACACGCTATCTCTACTCTTCACTTTCTGCTTTTTATTTTTCTTACTTCTCCGTGTAACACCCGCTTTAGACGGGGACTCGGAGGAGGTCACTCAGTTCACCCGGCAAGAGTCTACAGCAACAGAAGCAACTCTATGTTTCTTAGACGGGGACTCGAAAGAGGTCACTGTAAGGAGAAATACCAGAGAGGCATTGGCAGCCTATTGTACCTTAGTTCAAATACTCGTCCAGATATTGCAAATGCAGTTTGTAAATTGAGCCAATGTTGTAGTAATCCAACTGTACACAATTGGAAAAGAGTTCAGCTTGTGATGAGATACTTGCAGAAGACAATAAATTATCAGCTAGTTTTCAGGAAGGGTGTAGGAATGTCTTGTTGTTGTGATTCAGATTGGGCTGGAGATAGAAGTGATACAAAATCTGTCACAGGATATGTCATAACTCTTGGGGGAGGAGTAGTGTCATAGAAAAGCAGGAAGCAGAAGTGTGTAGCTAGCTCAACCACACATGCTGAATATATTGCCCTCTATGAGTGTTTGTGTGAATTACAATGGATACGGTCATTCTTGTATGAATTAAACCAAGGTTATGTTATTCCAAGGAAGTGTAATATTCTTTGTGACAATCAAGGTGCAATTTTTATTGCAAATAATGATATGGTTAGAGAGAGAAGCAAGCATTTTGAAGTAAAATACAACTATGTACGTGAAATAGTTAAAAAAGAAGAGATATTTTGCAAATGTGTACTATCAAGTGAAAATCTTGCTGATCTCTTCACAAAAAGCCTATCGGGACCAAAGACAAAACTGTTTGTCAAAGGTATTGGTGTCATAGACATGTAAAATATAATGAATGTAGTAGCCATACCATATGTAAGTGTAACCATTGATTATTTTTGTGTAGCCTAGCCATGATTAATTTTTCTATCAAGTATTTAGAATAACTAAGATATAATTTCATGTTTTTAAATTAAAAGCATTAAGAAAGTTAAAGTGCCCGTTCACCTCTTTAGCAAGTTGTTCTCTATATAAAGTTTAACCCCAAACACCAATGTTTAGGTGTATATCACGCGGCCTATACCATCAGGTGTCCTTTGTTTATTCGCGTTCGAGGAAGACACACTACGTCATGCGGCCCATGCTGCCAACTCTGCGCTGCGTCTCCAGCGGGCATGGGAAGGAGGGGTGGTACGGAAGATGCGTGGTTGGCTGAAGACAGTAAGGGAGGGAGCGCACGTTGTGTGGTGAGATACTTTGTTCAAATGAAAGTGGCGCAGAAGGCGCGCGGTCAAGCGGATAGATACAAGATTTGTAACAACTAACTGGAAATGGGTTTATATTTCTCTTCGATTTGTGAAATGATAATAGTATTTATTAAGAAGGAATATAATTATAATAGTATTTGTCACAATAAGGAATACAGTTAAAATTGCGTCGAACAGGTTTTGACGGAGACCTCAAATTAAATTTCACAAACGTACGGCTGTTGGTTTTTCTATCCAGCATTCTGAAACAATGCATCGATATGTTTACATGTCATATGTTATAATGTTAATAATACATAACATTGGCTGAAGAAGAAATCACATGTCGTGTGTCTTGTGTATGGTCGGTCTTCCTCCTGCCATTTAGTTCAGTTCAGTTCATTTGTTTTTATATTAATTGACTGTTATGTAAATAAATCACTCATTGTTGAGTTAAGTTAGACTAACTAGGCCCTATAACTCAACAATATAATACAAAATTTAATAATAACAAAATATATAACAGCAACAAAATAACATAACAACTAAAAGAGGTTCATAGCTTGTTTATTTGTTAAGAATAGCAAATTAAATTTGATGTGTAGTGAGATTCGATATAGTATCATACAATGTAACAAAAATTATAATTGCAAGACGGTTCAATGAATAGAACAGCTTGATTTAACTCAGTAAACAGTATTATTTCCAATAAAAAATTGTGTTACGTTTCAAATAAAGAGAAAACTAATAGTGTAGCATATTGCTACCATAACCAGTGACACTTGTTTTCAGTAGGAAGTAGGAACTATGTATCATAAGCCGTAATATTCATCCCGATAAGTAGTATGTATATATTATAATCGACATAAAAATGACACATTTTCTTATTATGCATTACGTACGGATATAGATCGGAGGGAATGTACAAGGGCTATTTTATAGGATTTAATCCCAGCATTCGGCATTTTGGCCGAGGAAAACATTGGACAGACCTTCAGACAGATTTGCCGGTACCCGGTATCGAATGGTCTACTTTCCAGAGAGTCTCGTGTGTTACGGCTAAGACACCTTTATTGTTGGTGAAGCGTACCGTTTTATTATTGGTTGGTGTACGTGCTATACAATAAAACCAAACTTCAATTATCATTGGTATACGATATAACAAAATTTATATTATTTTGATTGACATACCTCATTCAGTCGTTATCCTAAGCGGGATATTTTGGGATTTCTCCGGGAATCTCTTTGAACCCCACGGTTTCATTTGTAGCGGACGGAAAATTTGAAACGATTATACACATGTGCTTGGCCGGCTACTTTTCGCCCATCCCTCCAGATGCGTGAAGCAAGGTCAAACAAAACTCGGGGGTACAGTGTTGCCAAACGTAGAACGTTCAACGGGCTGAATAAAACATTTAACCACTAATTACGTGGAACTCGAATCATTTTCGGTGAAACTGTTGTTCAATATGTGTTCTACATACCAACATGTGTGTATAGGTACACATTGCAGCAAGAGGTGAACGAACACTTTAAGCAAACTAAGAAAGAAGTAAACGGTAAAATAACCTCTGATTGAGGGGAGTTGTTGGAATTAAAAGTGTCCGCCGTTACATTCAGTGGTACTTTAATGTTTACGACATAATGTTGGTAATGTCCGCCATCTTGTAATATAGGTAAGTTGGTATTTCCGTTCTGTAATTTTGTGCTGCGATCTGACGGAATAAACTAGTTGTGTGACTTCCCACCAAGGTGAAGGATGTCATTTTTTCCCCTTTCTCCCTGAAATGAGTTGAATTTAAAACGTTTTTACAAACAACCACAATATTGATTGATTGATTGATTAATGTCTTTATTGATGGCGGGATTAATGCCTGTTAAGCATTCTCTTCCATCCAACCATTTTTTAAATACATGATCATAGACAATATGTACGACATTATTAATTTTTAATCCTAGAAAGATGAAACATCGATATATGAATATTTAATATAAAGTCAACTTAAATACAATTATGTTAGAAACATGTAATGTATGTAATGATACATATTGAGAGTCATAGTAATGTTATTATTAAAAATATTGATAAAAGTAATAATAATAATAATAATAATAATAATAACAATAATAATAATAATAATAATAATAATAATAATAATAATAATAATAATAATAATAATAATAATAATAATAATAATAATAATAATAATAATAATAATAGTAATAATAATTATAATAATAATAATAATAATAATAATAATAATAATAATAATAATAATAAAAATAATAAAAATAATAATAATAATAATAAAAATAATAATAGGCCTAATTAACTAAAGTAAAAAACATATGCGCATTGAGCGATAATATAGTAGAAAGTGGAAAAAAAAACTTAAGAAACTAAAATAAAAAATGTAAACATATCGCATTCATCCGTCCCATTCACACGGTTTAGCGAGGGTAAATGAGATTATTCGGTATTCAGTCATTTAGAGGGTCTAGGTTAATGGGCTACTTTAATGTCGCTGATATTTTTAATGGTGTAAATAGTAATTGTATGTTCTACTCTTGAAAGAGTAGTAACAAAACAATGTTGACATACGTCCCTGATGCTGGTTGGGAGAGCATTCCAGGTTCGAATCGCGTGTATTGTGAAAGAGTGGTCGAGTAGATTAGTTCTGTGTGTTGGGAATGTTAATTGTGTGCCTGATCTGGATCTAGTGTCAAAAGTGTGATTAGAGTGAATGTATTGAAAGTTTGATGCTAGATAAGAAGGTGAGGATTTCGAGAGTATCCGATGTACGTAACAGACAGCGTGTAGATTTCTACGGTCATTTAAGCGAATCCAAGCAAGATTTTTGAACCCGGGAGTAATATGGTCAGATTTTTTAATGCCGGAAATGAAGCGAACACATGCAGTTTGAGCCCTTTGCAGGCGGATGGAGAGACATTCTGTCATGTCATTGTATATAACGTCACAATAGTCAAAATGGGGTATTACAAGACTTTGTACGAGCATTGTTTTTAGTTTCGTCGGGAGGAAGTTTTTGAGTCGGTTTAAAGAGTGTAAAGAAGCGTAGGTTTTCTGGCATACATGTTTTATATGTTCTGTCCAAGTCATGTCGTCAGTCATAAAAAGTCCTAAGTTTTTAACTTGACGTTGAAAGGGTATAGTCACGCCGCTCAATGTTACCTTGTTTATTGTTGAGTGGTCTACTTTAGCAAGCAGTTTATGATACCCCACAATCATAGTTTGTGATTTTGTAGGATTTAAAGTAAGCAATTTTTGGTTGCCCAGAGAGCTAATGATTCAAGATCTTTATTCAACAGTTCGATCGCTTGGTTTATTAGGGCCGGGGAGGAGTGTAAGTAAATTTGGAGGTCATCTGCGTACAAATGATGGTGACAATATTTGAGTGACTTCGATATGTCATTAATATAAAGAGAGAATAATAAGGGCCCTAATACGCTGCCTTGAGGCACCCCAGTCTTAAGCGGCAGCCATTTAGATTTGTTTTCACCTGAGATTATGCATTGCTGTCTTTCGCTGAGGTAAGAATACATCCATTTAAGTGAAGATTGTGAAAAGTTTATAGATTTCAGTTTTGTCATTAGTATGTCGATGTCTACCGAGTCAAAAGCTTTACTGAAGTCAAGTAGGGTCAAGAGTGTTAGCTGTCGAGTGTCCATTTTTGTTCGTATGTCCTCATGTCCTCAGTTACTTTAATAAGGGCTGTACATGTACTGTGATTGGATCTAAATCCTGATTGATACTGGTCTAGTATACTGTGTTTAGTTAGAAAGGCTGATATTTGTTCATGGACGATATACTCAAGTGCTTTAGAGAGCGAGGGCAAGATGCTGATTGGTCGGTAATCACTAGCAACACTAGGATTACCTTTTTTGGGTAAGGGACGGACAAGAGCTTGTTTCCAGACAGTCGGGTAAGATTGGTGTGCGAGCGAAAAATTAAAAAGATATGTAATGAGTTCTATTAAAATTGGTGACAGATTAATCATAAATTGGATGAGTTTTATGGGAATAATATCTACACCTTCAGCATTGGATTTTATTCGTTTTATTGCGTTTAGAGTCATATTTGGTGTTATATGTTTAAAGAAAAATTGTTCGTGCGTGGGTGTACGAGAGCTGTCTATTATAGTCTTTACATTTGCGTCTTTTAGAGTGTGGTCGATGTTTGTAGGTGGAGTAGTAAAGTATGCGTTAAGATTGTCAAGGGGTATTTCGATGGGGGCGTCATCCTCTTTCTGTTTACCAATGCCTATGTGTGATAGACTTTGCCATGTTACTTTCATAGGTATTTTGGGGTCTAACAAAGAATATGTGTGTCGCCGTTTTGCCATCCTGATCATTTGATTCGTTTTATTTCGCAGGCTTTTGTATATATTTTCATGTTCGATGTCGCGGCTGGATTTGAATCTATTAAACGCGGCGTCCCTCCTGGCCATTGCGTCTCTTATTTCAGTGTTCAGCCACGGTGATGGTGGTTTGGTGACTCGAACTACTTTTAAGGGGGCGTGTTTATCATATAATCTTAGTATCATTGAGTTGAAAAAATGCAACTTTTCATCGATAGCGGGTAGTCTTACTAACATGTCCCAAGGTAAAGAAACGGAGTCTGTTTTAAATTGTTCAATATTAATGTTTTATTGCTCGTCTTGATATTAGTTTTGGCTTTTGCTTGGGTGCAACGATGGAATATTGTAAATAAATTAAGTCGTGTGCAGATATGCCCGGTACAGAGAGTTGTCCGTGATTGAGGACTCTGTCACGGTTTGATGTCATCATGAGGTCGATCAAGGTATGCGAGGTGGAAGTATGATGAGTTGGTTCTAGAGGTAACACAGTTAAATTGCATGATTCAAAAATAGTGATTAGTTGCTTAGTATCCGTGTGATTTTTAGATAATTTAAGTTAGTATTAAAGTCTCCCATGATAATAATATGCTCGTAATGGGGGATGAATTGTACGAGAGAGGTTTCAAAGTCTGTTAAAAATCCGATTTTGGGGGGACGGTATACTACTGCCATGAGTACTGACTGGTTTGTAATTTTGATTTCAAATATCATGTACTCAGGTCGGGAACAATATTCGCTTGGCGATTTAGTTAAAAGTTTACTCTTTATATCATCACGGATGTAAGCACAGACACCCGCGGCGCCTAGTGCGGTCGTTCCTGATCAGCCGATATCCATCTACTTTCACCAGTGCAGAGTTGAGGGATGGTTTTAGCCACGACTCGCTAATGAGTAGCACGTGCGGCTTACTTTCCTCTACAATGGTCTGAAGGTCGAGGCAGTGAGACATGAGGGACGACGCGTTTATGTGAATGACCTGCAGAGACCTTGGATGTCCGGCTAGGCGTTTCTTCAGTATGCTACCAGTTGAGGGGTGAATAGTCGGAGAGGGGGGAGGGGATGGTATTTGGTCAAGTGTTACTGTGAGTAGGGGGTTTGTGAAATGCACTGGGGTGGGTGATTTGAAACCTGGAACGCTCGGTGTTGCCAACTTAATTTGTTTTGCAGCCATTTGTTACTAGATTTTTAGCAAAGGTTACATCATTAACATAACTAGCCCATATCCCAAACAATACCAATAACTGAATATTTTGATTAAACTCACCATGTCTCCTGCTTTCTTCACTTTGCCGATTTTTTTCACACACACACTCATGCATGCTGCACATAACTATGTAAATCACCGCAGGTGATGCAATTAAAACTATTGTCAACAATAAAACTATAACTAACACACAAAATGTTACGGAGAATTGAGAAAAATAGTCGCGATGCATGGATTTAGTTTGACCGTGTCAGCGCGGGATTGAGGTGGGTACACCGAGAATAGTGCGCGGAGGTCACGTTCGCGTCAGGTCACTCAAGCTCATATTGACCCTTCTTCACAGCAGAAAATGCGAGTAAACCTTGCAGCTCAGGTAATGACTAATGAGTCAACATGTAGCAGCTGGAATTAATTCAAGTATTGCAGACCCTAACCTGTTTGACTTGGGAATTACACCTGGCTTTGAGAAAAGAAATCATTTCATGCCATCATCTGCGATTTGGACATCTCATTTTATTCTAGATGTTGATCATTCAGTATTAGTATTCTTTATTAGCAACGGGGCTACTGCCCCACAAGTGCTGCAATAGTTTCAACGGAGTAAAAGTGCGCGCAACTGAGATGAAGTATCACCGTGTTGCCTTGACCGAGAAATCCATCCACACTCATTTTTGGTCTGAAATTGTAGTTAAGATCGAAATTGGCAATTTAGAGATGAGAGAACAGGTAGAGTACAGCGATCGCCTTTCCAGAATGGTTGGCTGACGTCGATTCATGGTGCAACCTACGTTGGCGAACTCCTTCGCGAGAAGTACGGCGTCAAGGTACTCCAGACTCGGCGGCTCACTCAAGATCCGCTGGAAAACCCGTTCTGTATCATGCGGCAACACGGGCAAGATAACAAATTTTGAGTGGCTCGTTAGTCCAGTGGTTAGCATCCCTGCTTCCAATGCAGAAGGTCCCGGGTTCAAATCCCGCTTCAGGCAGAAGTTTTTTAACTTCTAATGAGGATTCAATTCCATTACTTCTTGGCTTAGGAATAAGTAAACGGTGACTTTGGAGCCGTCCTAGCAACGAAGCACTCAATAAATTCAAAGTTGTTCTGAATCGGCCTTGTTGATTCTGGCATTTGTCCGCAGGTGTTCGCACTGTCCAATCACTGATTAATATGTTTCGTATTTGAAATATCGATCTTTGATTGGTTATCGCTCACTCGTCGATGGTGTTCGAAGCTACAGGGTTGGTTTAGTCACTTTAAATTAAAGTCCCCCACTGCAAATCAGTTTAGTTACTGAGTGGGTAGACTCTAAATGTGAATTTATTTATTTTATTTTATTTAACAATACTAATTGTTCACAGTTTATCTCCGCATTGAAAACTTGTATCATCAATGGAACGATGAAAGTGGCAACTAGTGGCAACTAAGTGCGCTGCTGATACTGACGTTCTTCTTTCTGATCTGAAATCATTTCTCCTACCGATTGAGACTTCTGACACAAGTGTTGCTGAGCCAGTGGAACTTATCGTTGAAACCGACGACACGGAGCCTTTCGGACCTGAAGACGATGTTTCAGATGAGATCGAGTGCGAGACCTCTGATTTTCATCGGAATGATCTTGACTTCTCTGAAGTTTTTCCAAAGTTGATCGGAACTGCTACGTTACCTGAACAGGAGAGAACCACGGTAGCATACGTATGCGGTTATATTTTCCGCAAGCTTGTTGATTTAAAATCAAATGCTGCGTGTATGTGATATAAAACTCTTCTGACATCCTCGGAACTAACGAATGACCATTGCTCATATCGTCCAGGAAGCCCAGCGATAAGTTTAACTGCTTAGTTTATCCATCACCATCTTTCGTAACCACCATGGGACTAGCAGCGCAAGTTGTGATGGAAACGTTGGAAGATCACCTCACCAGACTGCGGTTAAAGAAACCATTATCACCCGCATTAACAATAGGCAACATGCGCACGATTTTTTTTGCTAACCAAACACTTAGTTTAATAGTATGTAAAAAAGAAATTTTTAAATAGGTTTAGTGGTCGCATTTATTGAAGTTTAAACTCGGGGATCTGAGGCCCGGTTCCACCAAGCGTAAAACTTGAGTTTATTATTTTTAAACCTAGTTTAGATTGAAAAGTCGTTCCACCACGACTAAACTTAAGTTAATCTCGAGTTTAAAATAACCCAACCTCCGGTCCGGTTTAGATCTTTAACTACGACTCACCGCCAACACGATGCCCGAAATTTCGAATTTTCAAATATAACAAGCTGCGATACTAATGTTTTGATTTCGTCATTGGCTCATTGCCTGTCAGTGTCAGTGTGTGTGTGACAAAATATGGTTATGTTGATGTGTCTGCCTTTTGTCATCGTTCTATTTTGTATGCTAACCCTATAATGGCAGGCTACGTGTCTGATGTGTCGTTTCCATCCGACGATGATGAAGAAATAATTAACTTTATTCAACGTCCAATGCGACGTCCTCGAATCATAAAGAACTAGGCCTACCCGTTGGCATTCCAGTCACAACGTTAAATCATAGCTAATTTTACTGTTCTACTGTAGCTCCTCCCAAGTTACTGTAGGCCTAGGCCTACACTCAGCTAGGGCCTAGGCTATCATATAGCCAGCCTAGACTTAGGCCTACACCCAGCTAGGGCCTAGGAGTAGGCTAGACCCTAGCCCTTGCGCAACCTACACCACCTACACTAGGCCTAGACCCTGGCCCGTGCTTGTAGGCTAAGCGTTCAGTTCACCCGCAATTCTCTCCCATATTTCCTCCTTCTCTTTCCGCGAAACAGAATCGGTTTTTTATTTTCGATTATTCCACGGTATTGCTCAACAATTTGTAATAATAGATTTTTTTCTTTCGGAGTAATTACTCCCACGCGAACGTTGTTGCTTTTCCTCCATCTTTCTTCAGGTTATGTTTTGACAAGCTCCTCACCGCTACAGTCCGCCATGAAAATAAATCACGTGATTGGAACAACCAATCACAGCCTTCCTTACAAAATAAACTCGGCTTAGTTAACAATAGGCAAACAAAACGTGGTGGAACACGGCATGGTTTAAACTCGAGTTTATAAATAAGCGTAGCTTTGTTAAACCCGAGTTTAAATCAGTTTGGTGGAACCGGGCCAACGCGTACAGGTGGCTGTGACGCAATGATTCTGTAGACGTGGCGTAACGGCGTAACAGACCAATCGCTGAGGCGGTGAGCGTACACAGACACAAACCATGACGTCAAATCCACTCTACATGGCGGCGGCTCGTTTTTCGCGCCCTTTTATTTATCGTTACTAAACCAATTAATTTGAGGCATAGACTGATCCGTTTTTCATAATTCAAAGACACAAAGTTATTAAATGAGAGACAAGGTATTTAAAAATCGATTAAAATTTTCATACGCGTGTTCCCTATTCTGTTGATTTCAATTGGTTTAACTGTGCTGATCACCAGTCAGACCTGAAAGCACAAGCAATTAACTAACTGAGTGGCATCACTATCCACCATCATTGCCAAGGTGTTAACCGGAAATTGAAAGAACGACGATCAGCTCCGACAGTCGAGTCTTCTAAGCACAATCCACAAGAGAAGAGGACGAGGAAAATTCACCACAAATAGACCAAACCAATCTACTAATCAATACCACTATAACACTAATGGCTAAAACCAAGTAACTATACAACTATTATATAACTAAATAACTATTACAAATCAACTAAATCAATCATTTTGCTAATATTTTCTTGACCACTTTCACAGGTTTCATTTTTATGTGTTACAAACAATAACAATAAGCCCAAGTTTGAATGTTTTATTCATACCATACCTTACCATACCATACCATACCATACCATACCATACCATACCATACCATACCATACCATACCATACCATACCATACCATACCATACCATACCATACCATACCATACCATACCATACCATACCATACCATACCATACCATACCATACCATACCATACCATACCATACCATACCATACCATACTATAGGTACCATACCAAGTGTCGGTGCCCTAGAAAAGGTCACATGAAATGTATGTGGACTTTTTACTGCTCTCTTTTTTCAGGATTTGTTCCATCTCTTACGTGTATGTTAGTTGCGAAATACGAATCACGTTCAAACCTGAAGAGCTCATCATGTCCAAATCCAACTTCTAATCATTAGTAGCTATTGCGATCAGTGATTATTAATTACCTATAGTGTAGTATTATCGCTTTACCGTCCTTGGCGTAGTTCCTATATTCGTTATAGTAGTAACAGCCTAATACATAAATCAAAGGCCATGTATCTATATATTTATAAATAAATATATCTATGCCTACCTACATTTTATTCAAATATTTATTTTTATATGATCACCAAATAATTTGCATGTTTTGTTGTTAAGGGAACACCAAAGAATCGCTATAAGTTAATGATTATTACAGGCAAAGACCTACTTTTAGTGTTAAGTGTGTAGTGCACCTGGTATAAATAAATACTAAATAAATTCACTTTTAGAGTCTATACCCACTCAGTAACTAAACTGATTTGCAGTGGGGACTTTAATTTAAAGTGACTAAACCAACCCTGTAGGCTTCGAACACCATAGACGGGTGAGCGATAACCAAGCAAAGATCGATATATCAAATACGTAACATATGAATAAGTGATTGGACAGTGCGAACACCTGCGGACAAATGCCAGAATCAACAATCAACAGGCCGATTCAGAACAACTATGAATTTATTGAGTGCTTCGTTGCTAGGACGGCTCAAAAGTCACCGTTTACTTATTCCTAAGCCAAGAAGTAATGATATTGAATCCACATTAAAAGTTAAAAAACTTCTGCCTGAAGCGGGATTTGAACCCGGGACCGGGGCATTGGAAGCACGAACAACCACTGGACCGACGAGCCACCTATATTAGCCTATTTCATACATATCATAAATAATAAAGATTGCAATCTGTAGTAGGCCTTGCTAGGCCTATGGAGTGGTTTATAATTATGTACAAATGTCTATATTTGCTTCCGCAGTATACGTCACAAATACATTTAGGCCCTAGTAGGCTAGTTTAATAGACCTAGAAGTTAACCAACCAATCAGTAGTCTTTTATGGTAGGCCTAACTGTGGTTCCTAGTTATGTACCAAATCAAACAAAGTTACAATATTGTGAGGTAAAAATTGGTTCTTGTTCATTATTTCATTTTTACCTCGTTTTATTTAATCGCGTGATTTATGGATACTTACGGTGACATGATGTGTTTCTTAACAGCTGTCGTCACCGTAAAGTATGCGCTGTGCTCGCGGCCATTTTGTCAGTCTAGCTCGTTTGTAATTTCATGTGTTGGTGACTTGTGTAAACATTTACAATTGTGTTGAGGGCAATCATTGCGGCAACTTTGCTGACTGCTCGGTTCAGGAGGACGCTGGTTGGATGATGCCGTCAGTAGCCCTGGTCCCACCCTTACGTGATTGCTACGGGAGGGGGTCGAACCGGGTAGTTTGATTGGTAATTTTCGGTTTGTTGCGGCCAGCGTAGGGCAGAGAGGGGGTGACTGGATTAGGGTATGACGTACGAAAGTCTAGGTGCGAGGGAAGACGGGTGTAACTCGGGGCATTCAATCATGGAACTGAAGAGGAGGTAGACCTGTGCCAAGGTGGGACGGTGGGAAAAACGACGGAAGACCCTGAGGGAGGAACTTGGAGGCCGATCGTTGACAAGGACCATAGGAGCCGAACGACATAACGGGGTCAGAGCTCGCCACGGGAAGCCAAGGTAGGGGTACTACAGCTACCCACTGGTTAGGAAGTTTATAAGTCCATCACTGGAATGCCCATAGACAGATTCGCCATAACTCAGCCACGGAGGATAAATGTGTTGTTTAACAAATTGCGGTTCCTCTATAGTCTGAACCAAAGTCTTGTCATTCCATGTCCTAAACTGTTTGAACTGGTACGTCCCGATACTATTGAAGTGAGAACCACACCTAGAGCTACGCCCCGTCCGTCGACTTTGGAGTCCGTGGGTTCGAGGCTTAGCCGGCGGAATTGGGTAGGTTCTCGCTATCTAACAATATAATTCCTTTGAATATTCTGTCTCCAGAATTGTTTATAGCCTATCTAGGTGTAAATTGTCGCGAGCATGCAGACATCTGTCAAGCTCTGTCGCCACTAGACTAGCTAAAATCATGTAATTGCGATTTTACCACAGGTAGGCTTGTGTATTTTCTATTTATATCTAGGCCTACAATCATCAGTAGCGAAGATCATTGATCAGTAACTACCGATCTTAATTTAATTCATATTTAGGTAACTAGGCCTACTACCTGTGTAGGCCTAGGTCTTTGCAATGAATACCTGTGATTACTATGAACCAATGTTTGTATTGTTTTAATCGTTCAATAAATAGTAATTATCTGTCTATACTGTTTCATTCTTTGTAAGCGAATTTGTTAACCTACATATATAAGAATAATTTATAGTAATTGTTCGATTTCAGTGTATCTTACACAAACTTCCAATTTTGAGAGGAAACTTGATTATGGCTAGGACTAGTAGAGGTTTCTACCAAAATGCACAATACGAGTGTTTTTGAGCGTTTCAGGCTCCAATAAACACAATTCGTTAACAGTTCGATTACATCTGACCAAGTTTCACGTTCCGTTGAAAAACAAGAATGTTAGTTTGCACTTGGCAAGAATTTGATCAAAATGCATGAACTAAGTTATTTTGGTCGAGGCGTAGATAAGAATAGTTTATAGAAATTGTTTGATTTCAGTGTACATTACACAAACTTCCAATTTTGATAGGAAAATTGTTTATGGCTGAGATTCGTGGAGGTTTCTTCCAAACTGCACAACACGAGTTTTTTTTTTTCGTTTTAGGCTCCAATATGCACAGTTCGTTCATTAAATAAGATTTCGATCATAGGCGCCAAGTTTTGATTTTCCTTGGGGGGGTTGGGGGGGGGGGGGGGCTCAACATTCGATCAACAGTATGCGTGGGAAGTCTGGGGTTCGTCCCAGCCGCCAGAGGCAAATTTTTTTGGGGTACTATTGCCATCGAGATGGCCTTAAAAGTGATCTGAGGTATTTTTTTTGAAAGAGAAGATTGAAATACCTGGTATAAAAGTTTTTTTTCTCGTATTTTAGCCTTTCATCAACAATTTTTTGTAGTTTTAACCTAATATGTACATTAATTTTATAATTGTCTATTACAAACACTTCCTGGCTAGGACCATATGCGTAAAATGACGCATTATTTATTAACGTTACGAGATCCTATACATCCGTGGTCTGGCTAAACAAACGGTTTTGCAACCTGCGCATTGATAGGTTAATTTTACAAAGAAGGGGTTGGACTTTTCAAGAAGTACAAGTTTCTTCACACTAGCTGACATTGAACATTCTAGCTGTAAGGTGAAATCCTATAATTATAGGCTCCTTCATAAGTGTACTGCTCTCTATTGAAAGCGTTTCTCCGAAAATATCGTTAGAAAACGAAAACGATCTTTGCCACTGGGGGCCGAGCGAGATGGACTGTCAAAGAAGCAAGACACACCACCATAAAAAAAAAACAATCCTTATATACAATACGTGGTATGGGAAAGAGACACAATTTGTCGATGTGCATTAATTCGAAAGGCCCTTTAGCAAAAAACAAAAGACTGGTAACTGTTTAAAGAAGCAACTCCTGTTGGCTCCTCAGGGGGGGCCCCTGCATCACAGCTGGGGAGGCTCGAGCCTCGTCGCCCCCCCCCCCCCCGTACTCGGCGCCAATGATTTTGTTGAAAATCAAGAATGTTAGTTTGCATTCGGCAAGATTTTTATGAAAATGCACGAATTAACTGGCTAATTTAGCCTTAGATAAGCATAATTTGTAGATACTGTTCGATTTCAGTGTATCTTATACAAACTTCTAATTTTGAAAGGAAACTTGATTATGGCTGTTATTCGTAAAGGTTTCTACCAAACGAGTGTATTTGAGCGTTTCAGGCTCCAATAGGAACAATTCGTTTATTAAGTAACATTTCAATTACATCTGACCAAGCTACACACGTTCGTTAAAAAACAAGAACGTTAGTTTGCATTTGGCGAGATTTTTTACCAAAATGCATGAATTGAGTTTTTTTGGCCGATTTAGCCTTAGATAAGCATAATTTATAGAAATTGTTCCATTTCTGTGTATCTTACACAAACAAAGAATCAATTTTAGGAAATCAGATAACGGCTTATTGACAGTCAAATCCCGCCTCACCGCCGTGAAGATACAGATCTGTTCAAGTCTCCCGTGCTCTTACCCAGTAAACTCAACATTGTTGACAAACTCATTCTTCACGTGCATCAAAGTCTCCATCATGCTGGCGTCAACATAACGCTTAGTCAGCTGAGAGAGGGAAACAGTAAGTCGAGTTGTATCTCGTTGCCAGAGATGTAGACGGTTCACGGCTAAGCCAATGACATCCAACCCACCCGCGCTTCCAGCCGATAGAGTCAACGACGCGGCAATATTTGAAATCACTGGCGTTGTGGTGGGGCCACTGTACTTAAAGGGTGGAAAGAAAGCTTGGAAAGTCTTGCTTACCTGCGCTGTTTACCGGGCCATACACCTCGAATTAATTACCTCTCTGAGTACAGAAGCATTTTTACGAGCCCTCGAACGAATGGTCAGTCGTCGGGGCCGACCTCGAATAATGTATTCAGACAATGCTACCAACTTTGGCGGTGCTAATAACATCTTGACCTTTGAAGCGGAAGTAGTAAAAGCCACTATCATGCAAGAAATGGAGTGGAAATTCATCCCCCCATTATCCCCCTGGTGGGGGGGATGGTGGGAGCGAATGACAAGAATGATCAAAAACATGCTTCGCCGAGTTCTGGGAAAGTCCATTTTAAATTACGAGGAAATGATCACCGTCCTCTGTAATGTTGAGGCTATAGTAACCTCTCGTCCTTTAACATACATGTCCGAGGACGTTAATGATTATCAGCCATTGACACCGGCATTATTTCTAAACGAAATACATAACAATCAGTTCAGTGAGACGACTCCAATAAATCCAGAATCGGTCTCCCGAAGATATAATTTCAAACTGAAGCTCGTACGAGATCTGAAGGAACGATTTAAAAAATAATATCTCGCTGAACTCATACAGTACACTAAACACAAGAACAAGGAAGTCTCATGAGTCTCCAATATGTGTTGAAATATATTAAATAAATAGATTTTCATGTAAAAAAACAAAACCCGTAATCTAAAAGTATTTAAAGTAATAAAATCAATTTCTACAAGAATTCAAAGTTTTCGATTTTCTGTTTCCCGCACTTTTTTTTTAAAACGGCCTGTTACCTCATTACTTGTATAAAGTCACTGTTTATGAATAAATTCGCCACTGCCTCCTAGATGAAACAATGAAACTTATTACTCGAGCCGTTGTCAAAACTGGCAAGCGGTTGTCAAATCCTCAGAATATGAATAACTAAACAAAATTCGGTCTGATATTATGATATTATTATTATTATTATTATTTTTATTATTATTATTATTATTATTATTATTATTATTATTATTATTATTATTATTATTATTATTATTATTATTATTATTATTATTATTATGTTATTTCCCTTCTTCTCTTCTCTCATTTGCACCATCGGGCTCCTCTTGAGCCAAGACGATGCGAGAGTGCACCCTAGGGTGGCGGCCGAAAGATGGTGGTGACAATGTAGCTCATAGGCTGAGGACCTTGCGCACGATATTAGTTGTGCCGAGGATTGCAGCCTTCTGCATGACACGCACGTGCTTGTCCTTCAGGTGGAGCTTCTCTTTCGCTGCTGACCACTCTTCGGTGACCAGACCGTTGACGGAGACGACGACAGGAACTATCTCAACGGACCTCAGCTTGTATATGTCCTTGAGTTCGACGGCGAGTGGTTGGTATTTACGCCTCTTCTCAGCTACTGTGTTGATCACATGGTTGTCTAGCGGGACGGCGATGTCGATAATGGTTGCTGTTTTAGCCTTCTTGTCAAACAAAACCAAGTCTGGCCGATTTGCCTCCACCGCTCTGTCCGTGACAATGGGTGAGTCCCACAGCAGCTTGGCACATTGGTTACGCAGGACTTGCTCGGGCTTGCACTTGTAGTACGGTGTTTATTATTATTATTATTATTATTATTATTATTATTATTATTATTATTATTATTATTATTATTATTATTATTATTATTATTATTATTATTATTATTATTATTATTATTATTATTATTATTATTATTATTATTATTATTATTATTATTATTATTATTATTATTATTATTATTATTATTATTATTATTATTATTATTATTATTATTATTATTATTATTATTATTATTATTATTATTATTATTATTATTATTATTATTATTATTATTATTATTATTATTATTATTATTATTATTACTTTTATTATTATTTTTATTATTACTATTATTATTTATTATTATTATATCTATATTATTATTTATTCTTTCAAGTCACGATTTCACGTATGCTTCTCATCTCATTGATAAGATTTGAAAAGAGGAGTTATAGTACGTGTATGATTGGCTGATTGCATCATACAAGTAGTGACGCCATGGCCCGTTTTTCCCGCCAAAATTATATGGAAAACTTTAGACTCGTTTTTATCAATGAAAATTTGTTCTTAGTTACACAAATGAAATATGTTTGTGTTTTGAAAGTTGATCCTTACATTGAATAATAATAAAAAAAAATACATGAGACTTCCCTATTGTCCCCAGATAAAAAGGGTGACCTTGTGTTTGTGCAGAACGAAAACAAAATATTAAAGTGGCCCTTGGCCCGAGTACTAAACGTGTTTCCGGGTAGGAATAGCTTCACCAGGGTGGCCAAAATAAAAGCACAGAATTGGGAATACATCCACCCCGTTCAAAGGGCTCACCCGGTCGAAGTTCACGACATCACAGAAGCGAAGACACTGATTACTAAGAGTGGGAGGAGAAGTAGGAAGCCTGACAGGCTAGATACTAGTTATTAGGTGCCCAATCAACACAACACCACTGCAGTTCTAGTATATCCCTCATATCATCTCATCCTACAACACACAAATACTGCATCCCATACAAGATGAATCTCTCCGTGGTAAGGGCATCTGATTGGACGTCCAGCCGCCCCATTCACCACCCCGACCCTGACGGGGACCCGAGACGCCAACCTGCCACGCCCACAGCGACCACCACCCGGCGGCAGCTCACTTCGAGCCCCAAGATCTTCCGATTGGTACCCTGCGGCAACTGGGAGGTGCACGAAGACACGTGTGTTCTGTGCGGGTTTGATAAAGCGAGATGGGAGTGTGTTTCGACCCTGCGGCAACTGGGGGACGATAAGTGTGCGTAATCCGTAAATAGTAAAGTGCGCGGCACGTATGTAGCGACCCCGTGTGTCCTACTGTACCACGGCTCTACAGAGACAATATTATTATAAAAAGTTTACGTATAAGATATTGGGTTATTTCATTACTATTGGTTTCCACTTTTATTCATTGTACTCGCCTTTTTCTTCAACTAAGAAAATAAAGACATTATTATTATTATTATTATTATTATTATTATTATTATTATTATTATTATTATTATTATTATTATTATTATTATTATTATTATTATTATTATTATTATTATTATTATTATTATTATTATTATTATTATTATTATTATTATTATTATTATTATTATTATTATTATTATTATTATTATTATTATTATTATTATTACTATTTTTATTATTATTATTATTATTATTATTATTATTATTATTATTATTATTATTATTATTATTATTATAATTATTATTATTATCATTATTATTATTATTATTATTATTATTATATGACATTCATACTTGTAACAATGCAGTTTTCACGGCGTTCAGAACACCGTACTAGCTAGGCTCTTGTGCCGATACAGCCAAGAATACGGTCAAGCTACCGTACCACGTCACTCCCCCGCCCCTTGTTTCCTCCAAACATGCGGGTGGGTGGGGTGGCCTGGGGTATATAAAGAGCGACTTTGCAAGGTGTATGATTTTGTCTGTTGCTCACACCACGTTTCTCCGCTGTACCATATATTCTTGTAAATACACTATCCTTGTACCACCTAGTCACGTTGTCTATCATGTCAATATGCCCTACACCACCCCCACGAACGTCTTGACCTCCGAGTGCTACGTAGCGGCCCGAAACCGTTGATCTTCTTGACCTCCGAGTGCTACGTAGCGGCCCGAAACCGTTGATCTTCTTGACCTCCGAGTGCTACGTAGCGGCCCGAAACCGTTGATCTTCTTGACCTCCGAGTGCTACGTAGCGGCCCGAAACCGTTGATCTTCTTGACCTCCGAGTGCTACGTAGCGGCCCGAAACCGTTGATCTTCTTGACCTCCGAGTGCTACGTAGCGGCCCGAAACCGTTGATCTTCTTGACCTCCGAGTGCTACGTAGCGGCCCGAAACCGTTGATCTTCTTGACCTCCGAGTGCTACGTAGCGGCCCGAAACCGTTGATCTTCAATACCCTATCCAATTGCCCTAATAGCTAGTACCGTACCTTGAATCCTCACCTGGTTCAGGCTTCTATTTTGCTAAACTTCGTCCGTTCAAGTAAAAGCTCCCCCTTCTCGTATAGTATAACTCCGCAAGTGCTACACGGCACGCTTGCAACAAATATTTATTTATAACAGGGTGGTTAAAGTTACAATTTTGACACTATTGTCAAGTGTTGCTACCGTCGATGTGGATTTATAAGTAAAATATTACATGAAAAAAACAATTTTTTTTAAAAACAACGCTTATAATTAAATGCACTAAAAAGTAAAAAATAAATTTTCGCCCAACAAATTTTTGCCTCACTCGGTAAATAAAAGCGTTGAGCGCTTTCCCTGCATAAACAGCAGAATACTGCAATCTATATCAATACCCAAACCGCCCAACGCTTTTATTTTCCGAGTGAGGCAAAAATTTGTTGGGCGAAAATTTATTTTTTACTTTTTAGTGCATTTAAATATAAGCGTTGTTTTTTAAAAAAATTGATTTTTCACGTAATATTATTTTATACTTTTTAGTCTTAAAGAATCTTGCAATCAAATATATACTCACTGGACGTGTCCGAATTTAAAATACTGCATACTTGTGTACTTGTACTTGTTAACTTCACTTTTCAGCTCGATCGGACGTTGGGAAGTGGGTGAAATATCGATTAATTAACTATGATGGTTTAATTGATTATTTAGAAAATATGACAATTGATTCATGTATTGTCATTAAGAATACGTCTGTGTGAAAATTTTCAGCTCAATTCGACGTTCGAAAGTGGGTGTTTTATCGATTCCCATATGAAACATCAATTAATTAATTATGATGGCTTAATTGCTTATTCAGTAAATATGACAATTGATTCATGTATTGTCATTAAGAATACGTCTGTGTGAAAACTTTCAACTCGATTCGACGTTGGAAAGTGGGTGAAACATCGATTCCCATATAAAACATTAATTAATTATGATGAATTTATTGACTATTTTTAGTAACTATGACAACTGATTCGTGTATTGTCATTAAGAATACGTCTGTGTGAAAACTTTCAGCTCAATTCGACGGTCGGAAGTGGGTTAAAAATCGATTCCCATACAAAACATTAATGAATTATGATGAATTAATTGAATATTTAGTGAATATGACAATTGATTCGTGTATTGTCATTAAGAGTACGTCTGTGTGAAAACGTTTAGCTCAATTTGACGTTCGGAAGAGGGTGAAATATCGATTCCCATATAAAACATCAATTAATTAATTATGATGGTTTAATTGATTATTGAGTAAATTATATGACAATTGATTCATGTATTGGCATTAAGAATACGTCTGTGTGAAAACTTTCAACTCGCTTCGACGTTGGGAAGTGGGTGAAACATCGATTCCCATATAAAACATTAATTAATTATGATGAATTAATTGATTATTTTTAGTAAATATAACAACTGATTCGTGTATTGTCATTAAGAATACGAGTGTGTGAAAACTTTCAGCTCAATTTGACGTTGGTAAGTGGGTTAAACATCAATTTCCATGTAAAACATTAATTAATTTATTATGATAAATTAATTTACAATTTAGTAAATATGACAGTTGATTCATATATTGTCATTAGAAATACGTCTGTGTAAAAACTTTCAGCTTGATCGGACATTTAAAAGTAGGTGGAATATCGATTTGAAGATTCCGTCCAGACAGACAAACAAGGCAAGCTTATATAAGCGTTGTAATAAAAATGGATTAAAATCAGTATGTAATTTTTAATTTAATTAAAAAAATAACAAATATTTTTTAAGTGAGTAATTTTTTGGGGTTTGGTATCTCGACGAATTTTGTTGGTTATCTAAAGCATCGAGTTTCGAGGTCACGAGTGTTGACCTAAAATGTCAGCTCATCTAATAATCTTGCAAAAGTGTAAGCCGTTAATTTTAATACAGCAGTTTTGATCTGTAAAATAAAGTACCTTTTCATTGATTGCTCAATCTATTTGAAGAAAAAGTGACAGTCCGTTTTCAATGCATAAATAAATTTTCAAACACGATATTAATGTTCAAATCTAATAAATGAGTATATCATTACATTCGTAGCCAAGCTGTTTTTATCCAATGAAAAAATACATCAGTGTGATACTTAAAGCTATCGACAAACCTACCCTGTAATTTCACGCCATCCAAAGTACGTCAGATATACTCATCAAAAACTCATTTCCAATACACTAGATATTTTTTTTTATTTATTTATTTTTGCAATGCATGCAACCTTCAATCTAGTCAACATATCAGCCAGAGATTGTTGATCACAAAGCAATTGGAAATCCATTTCATTTCAGAACCAATTCAAATGTCATTATTGAAAGAGGATGTGTGATGTGTGATAACTAGGGCTAGGATGTTCAGGACATCTCTTTTTTTTCTATTGGTAAATACTCGCCTGGAAAATAGTTTTAAGTGTGTTTCAAGTGTTAGGGATGCCAAAAATGTGCATTTTATTTTGCCTTAAAATGCCTATTTACATCATTTCATGAGAAAAGGTCCTTTTTGGGCATTTTTAAGGGACTATTTTCCTATTTTGATATAATTTGCTAAAACGGATGCAAAACGTGCGAGTGCAGTCTGCAGTGTCGAGCTTGCCACATCATCGGGCCAAGCATACGCAATGATTTATTTGCTGTCGAATACTGTAACGATGAGTCAGTGATGAGATGAGCCAGCCGATGTCTGCAGCGACGCATCTACAAGAGAAACAAGTTTGCAACCGCAAAAGAAAATTCTTCTTGTGTTTGATACATCGACAAAACTATTCCCCCCCCCCCCCCACTCCACGAAAATATATTGGTGTAACTGAATTAATAAAACAATACTGAAAGTAATGGAACCAATAGAATTCGATTAAATTCAATAGGTCCTTTTTAGGTCCTTTTTTGCTGTTTTAAAGGTACTATTTGCCTGCCTTTTTCTCACTTTGAAAGGTCCTGAACGCTCAGCGGATAAGAGCCGAATTTCATAACAATTAGGGGTTTTGTGATAGAAGCGTGAATTTTAAAAAATACACTCATAATAATATTCTGGTCAATTTGCCAAGAGGAGGCCTCAAAAAAGTCCACTGGTTTGGGGGTTAGGGGGGGTCAAACATTTGGGGGGGGGGGGGGGGGGAAGGACTAAAAAAATCATACGCTACGGAATCATATAATACAAAAAGTGAAATTTTGGAACATGGTTGTATAAAGTCTGAACAGTTAAAAAAAAAAATCATAGTTGACCTCACTTGTAAAGACTATCTGATGATGTGACCTTTGACCTTTCGCTTCCATTGTGTGTTATATAGAAAGAAATGTATCGTGTGACCACTTATTTTGCCACAAAATATCCCTAGAATAAGATTTAAGAGTCCAAATGTGTTTTTCGATAATGTGGGCCAGATTATTCCGTGACCTTTGACCTGTGAACTGGGCATTATGGCCCATACCTTAATTATTCGGATTTTGTGATGGAAGCGTGAATTTCGGCTCAAACACTTCAGATACTATTCTGATCAATTTGGCAAGAGGAGGCATACAAAATCAACTGGTGGGGGATTGTGGGGGGGATCAAACGTTCGGATTGGGTAGGGGAGGGGAGGGAGGGTTACAAATGTGTCTATTATTAACAAAATGTACCGTTTGCCCCCTATTTCTTGTTAAAAATTATCACTATAATTAAAATAAAGAGTTAAAATGAGTTTTTTAATGCCTTGGGTCAAAGGTAAGTTTATAATTTAGGGCGAAAACTATATTAATTTAAAATAATAACCAATAATTACAGCTGTATTTCATCTGCATAAGTATAAGAAGTTTGCAGTTTTATAAATTAAAATGCACGTCTACATTCACCTAACCAATACATTTGTCATAAAATGGAATTTCCAGCTCTTGTTGATAGATAATACAACCGAGAAAAACCAGCAAACGGGTATTTCCCAATTAGCTGATGATTGCATCACAGTATAAGGAGTATACAGTAACGAAAGTGCTATGCCTGGCACAGCGACGACTTGCGGCACAGAAGCGGGTGCCACACATTGGGTGCCAAACGCGTAGCGGTGATCTCATTAAGTTCTTTCAACATGAAAACAATCCCTGCCAACCAGCAATTTCTGAAAATGGACAACTCAGATTTGGTAAGAAGTCCGACATACTCCATTGTCTTGAAGATTCAAAGTCTGAGTGTGGCTCACCTTCTCAACAGATTGATGCAGTACTTTTAGATGGTGCAGCTATTGTTAACATGCTCAGACCATCTATGCATTTTAAAACATTTGGAGAATATGCAATGCAAGTGTTTGTGCCATATGTAATGTCACAGTTTAAGATGTCTCGGGAAGTCCATATTGTCTGGGATGTTTATCGCGAAGAATCGCTGAAAGCACATACCCGAAATAAAAGAGGGTTTGGAATCAGGAGACGCGTTGGGGCATCAAACACATTACCGAAAAACTGGCAAGAGTTCCTACGAACGAGCGAAAATAAAGCAGAGCTCTTCAATATGTTGAATGGATTTGTTCTTAACATCAATAAATCAATTGGATTAGTAATTGTCACCAAGGAAGAAGAAGCTATGTGCAATGATGAGAGTGTGTGTTTGAACGCTATATCACCATGCAATCACGAGGAAGCAGACAAACGGGTCATCTTACATTTGCACTATGTACTTAATGCTAAGAATGAACTTCTCATACGCACAGTAGACTCTGATGTTGTAGTTCTTTGCATTGCAGCTGCCAATAAGCTTCCAGAACGAAAGGTGTGGGTACAATTTGGTGTAGGAAACAATCTAAGGATGATAGCAGCACACACTATTTCACATACACTAGGACCAGAAAAATCTGCAGCTCTGCCATTCTTTCACGCCTTTACTGGCTGTGATACATGTTCATCTTTCTCTGGCAAAGGGAAAAAATCAGCTTGGAAAACGTGGAATGCTTTGCCAGAAGTTACTGAGATTTTCCACGTTCTTTCCGGACCAGTAGAGAAAGTAGATGACTTAGCTCTTGCAATGTTTGAAACATTTATCGTCCTTCTCTACGACAGAACTAGTGACTGTGAAACCGTTAACGAATGCCGTAAAGAGCTCTTCACACAAAAGGGAAAACCAATGGAGAGCTTGCCTCCAACTCAAAATGCATTGCGTCTACATGTTCTACGTTCTGTCTATCAGGCTGGATTCATTTGGGGATCATCAGCCATCTCTTTCCCAATAATTCCCAACCCTTCTGCCTGGGGACGGGTTAAGCACACATCCGGTGCATGGCAACCAGAATGGACTACACTTTCTGACGCAATGCAATCATGCAATGAAGTTATTGTATGTAAATGTAAGAATGATTGCATTGAAGACCAATGCACATGTTATATTAGTGAACAGCCATGCTGTGCTTCATTGTAAGTGTAGAGGGGAATGCCAAGAGTAAAAGAACAAATGTGATGAAACTGAACTCATATTCTTATTCTAGGGATACTCTGTGGCATAATGAGTGGTCACACGATACAATTCTTTCAATATAATACAAAATAGTAGCGAAGGGTCAAAGGTCACATAATCAGACCATATTTGCAAGTGAGGTCAAGTGCGATTTTTTTCAACTATGCTAACTTCAAACAACCATATTCAAAAATTTTAATTTGTCATTATTTAATTCCGTGGCGAAGGATTTTTTTAGTTCCCCCTCAATTTTTTACCCCCCTCCCCCCCCCCCCCAACACTCAAACCAGTGGACTTCTTTAGGCCTCTTCTTGGCAATTTGGTCAGAATACTATTATAAATGTTCGGTTCAAAATTCACGCTTCTATCACAAAACCTCGAATAAATAAGGTAATCATAATTCCTTAGTCATAATAGGCTACTTGCATAACACAATTTTATTACTCTACTTTGAAGATATTACACGCCTAAGAGCAATGCAATTTAAAACAATTTATTTTTTCCTTTTTTGACGGAGAAAATAAATAAGTAGTTTTCCCTCCCTTTACCGCGCTCGAAAACGATGTTTGAACGAAGCGCCATCTTTATGACGTACTCGGCCTCTACGCTGCCTGCGAGCGCAGGCATTGGCGCAGGCCAACAGTCCACCTCCCAACACAGCTGTTGCATAGCTGTTGCGATGGCTGCATCGCCCGAGTTGGATTGCAAACGAAAACGCAGGTACAAAATTCCATACAAGTGGTGTTTTGTTCCACTATGTACGAATACGACTGTAAAGACACCAACTAAAATATTTGTTAGTGTTCCGAAAGATGCTAAGAGAAGAAAGAACTGGATGAAAGCAGCCAAACGAGATGTCCCAAAATCCAAGTCAACAATGTATTGTTGTCAAGATCACTTTAACGTACGTATACAGATAGTAGGCTAGAACAAATCATTATGCTATATTAGGCCTACTTATTTTGAAGGATGAAATGTCTTGAGCTTCAATAACGGAAGCTTCAAGGACGTTTTGTACACAGCTAGGCCTGTAATAGGCCTAGGCGTAAAATGTACATTGTACAAGGCGTAGGCCTACCCTAGGCCTAGCCTAGGCCTAGGCCCCTAGTAGTTCTGTCACAATGACAGTTCGTTGGTTCATTAAGGATGTTTTGGTAGTCTATTCAATAGGCTAGGCCTAGTTAAGTGTAGGGGTAGGCCTAGGACCTAGGCTAGACTATTCGTAGGTATTTTCTAGACTGTCATAGAAATTATATTTATCAATACCTATATTTATTCAATAAATTTTATCAATTTATAGAGGCCTACTGTTTTACCAGACTTTGTTTAGGGCCTTATCTCTTTATACTGCCAGTTCTTTGCTGACACTCGCTCAAATAAAGAAGTAAATCCATAGCTCTAGAATGTGGACTACAGTGGAAACCTTTTACGCCCTACGTATGTTTATAAAATACGGATACTGTCATTAGAGTCATCATATTATTATTTTATTTGAAAATTACTTAGTGCATTTTCTAGTTTCACATACACATGTGACACACAAAAAGGATAGTATAATAGATTTAGCTACTAGGCCTACATTTAATTACACAATAGCCATATTGTCACATAATTAGTACTAGGCCTAGATCTATGTGCCTTTGTAATAACAAAATTGCTTTATTATTTTAAGATGGAAGTTGATGCTGACAACTGGGTGCATTACAATTTAGTGGGTGGTGCCATCAGAATGAAACCCGAAAAAGTACCTCATATTTTTGATTGCCAACCCAATAGAAAAGCAGCACATTCGTCAACACCCAGATCAGCTGTTGTACATAAACGGTACATAACACAAATTTTGAGCATGTCGGAAATACAGGGTGCAAGAGAGCTTGAACTACTTTCCACAAGCCAGGATACAATCATGCAAGAAACACATAGTGAATCTTTGGATTTAGAAGTTGATGGAAATAATATATGCTCTATCGCTACACCAACTGGTATGTTTCATTAAGCCTAATTAATTAACCACAATAAATAAATAAAATAATATATACCCGTAGGTCTAGGCCTCCCACCAATTATAAGTAAGCACCCCAATCAGTGGTTAAAGTGGACTCGGAGAAGTGACGGTATGCACTAATGCTGTGTAAAGCAGACAAAGCGGGTATGTCGGAGGGTCTTAGTAACGGTATACATACATACCGGCTCATACCGCCCCACTTTAACCACTGACCCCAATAGATTCATTTGCATGTTATAATACATGTACATATTTGTATTTATTTGTATTGGATAGCAAGAAAAATGAATGGCTGAAAAGTGAAAAGTCATCATTGCATGAGAAGGAAAACAAAATTTTGAAAATTCCCTAGTAGGCCTACTGTGAACCATGGCTCGACCCCAAGGCCTACCAGAGTTATATAGGCCTACTAATTATATCCATATTCAAGTGCTAAACAAATTTGCACCTAAAAACATATTGTTAGTAGGCCTACCGTAAGGATAATGTATATAGGCCTACATTTATATTTGCTATGAGCCATTTGGCTTGTACAGGAATAGTTCAATGGGATCATTTGATTTAAATTTAAGAATGGAGGTTAGGTTTATGTTTACATTAAGCATCATTCATAATCAGTTTTAAGGCGTAAGGTCTAAGGCGTAAGGTCTTAAGTCGTAAGGCGTAGGAAAAGCCAACCGTTCACAATAGAATGATTTTGGAAACGCCCCGTTGTTCTACGCATGCGCAACGGACGCGGCAATGACGATGCACAGCCTTTTGTATGTTCGACCACGGTGTTGGACACATGACTGCATGGCAGTGTATCAGCTGTGTATGGTAGGAGAGGGAGATACCTTGTTGGGATTGGTTCGTCGTAAGAGTCTCGTCGTAAGAATTGGATTTTGGGCAATTCACTACAACTTGCGCCTTACGCCTTATAACATACGACGCGTTGTGAACAGTTACATTGAAACATACGCTTGGCAATATTAAACCATACGCCTTACGCCTTAGACCTAACGCCTAAAAACTGATTGTGAATGAGCCTTAAGCAGTATTGTCCCTTGGCCTTAAGATTCACTTTTTCTTGAGCTAAAAACCAAAGAATTAGGGTGTATTATGCTAAGGTTTCCTTAAAACATGTAAATAATAATATAAAATTTCATTTCTCAAGTTTATTTGATAATTTGTGACACACATGTTGTTAGAGTAGCCGTCATTTTCGTAGAGCGCTAGCGGTTCCTTTCAGTTCTTCTTGAATAGAGCTCGCTGTCATGTACTCGTCACAGCTACAATAAGGCAGACGATTGCTTTGACACCGGTCAAGAATTTGTTTTGTAAATTTGTGTTTTTGCCCCTTTTGGTGACAGTAGTAGCATCTTTGACAGTGCGCCCGCCCGCGGAGAAGCTCATTGTGCTAAGTTAAACGGGCATGTAACCCTTCGTGAATAGAGCTCGAGAAAGCGCTCCACAGAAATGACGGCTACTAACAAAAAATACCAATTTAATTCTTAATAAAAACAAATTAAACCTACAAATATCTCAAGTAGGCCCTAATCATTATAAAAATGAAAATAAAAAATTAATTGGATTTTAAATAAATAAATCATACATCCTAGGCCTACATGCATACATTTCTAGATGCATAATAATGGTTTCATGATAACAAAATCAATTGCTAAGCAAACATTAATATAACATTAATTAATGGCCTGATTAAGCCAAATGTGGGCATATGATAAAAAAAAAAAAAAGTTTGTATTTTGCTTGGTTAGGCCTACCGCCTTCTAATTATTAATTAAACAACTAGGGCCTAATGTTATTTTATTTATTTTCAGCAACATTTGTAGACAAGGGTGTCCAAGCAAGGCCAACCTACCGTAGTAAAGGTACTAGCATTGATGTATCTTATCTAGAAAGAGACACCTCTACTGCCAGCACAGCATGTTTGCCTATTAAACCGGGAATCAATGTCCAGACTTCTCCAATCAAGTTCCAGAAACAAGTTCTAGTTAAGAAGGTACTGGAGCTGCCAAGTGATACTGATTCGTGTGAAAGTAGTGTCAATGCAACATATACGTCAGCCACATGCACTGACACAAGTTACATGGACTCGGATTTTGAAAAGTTTGCCAACGATGAACTGCAAATGCTAAGTTTAAAGAGAACATTGTTATTGATTGAAAAACATCCTAGGCAATACTTGGGTTTACCTGATGATTGTTGGTTTTTAGTTGATTTGCTGTCAAAAAGGCTACATTCCAGAAAAGCTAGGGAAAACGTCTTGCTGACATTAAAAAAGCTTCGGCTTAATGCTTCACTTGTTACATTGGGGCATGACTTTGGTATTTCTCTCTCTCAGGCAAGCCGAATTTTTAAAACCACATTACCAGAAATTTCCAAATATATGAAACAACTTGTGGTTTGGCCAACTAAAGAAAGTATTCAACAGTTGTTGCCAATATCCTTTAGAGCAAGGTTCAGTAATGTTCAGTCAATCATAGACTGTTTTGAAATAGAAATCCAAAAACCATCAAATCCAGTAACACAAGCACTTACTTGGTCTGAATACAAAAAGGCTAATACTGTTAAGTATTTTGTGTCGTCAACTCCTGATGGGTTAGTTAATTTTATCTCAAGTGGTTACGGCGGTCGAACAAGTGATATTACAATAACAGAGCATTTTGGATTTCTTGATAAACTGACTCCTGGAATGGCTGTAATGGCTGACAGGGGCTTTAAACATTTGGATGCACATTTACTTAGAAAAGGTTGTACCCTTATTCGACCTCCAAGTGTGTCGGCAGATACAAAATGTACTCGTGAGGATGTCATTCAAACGAAAGTTATTGCTAGCCTACGTATACACATTGAAAGAGTAATTAGAAGATTTAGAGAGTTTGCATTCTTAGCACCTCATGCATGCATTGATACTGAATCTGTTTATCTTGCTGATCATGCAGTGATAGTTGCTGCTGGGATTGTTAATTTGCAAGGACCATTGATTAAATAGGTAGATATAACTGCTCGTCAGGAATCACTTTCTTGTTAATTTGAACTTGGGCTACAACATTAAGTATGTTACATGACACAGAGTCTTCATGTTTATTTCATGTCTTTTTCTTTTATTACATGCCAAAAGACAAACTTAGGCCCACATTGTATGTACAAACTCGTAACAAAGTAAATTATAAAATGAAGAAGTAACTGACAATCATAATATGGATTTAATTTAAAAATGTGTATGCTACATTTTTACATTGTGTGCTATGTATAAATGTAATATGTGTATAGGGTACGCACAACACCAAAACACAACAATGAAACAAATGAATTGAACCGATGGACAAACAAGCTGTTAAAAAAAATATGAAGTTCTGAAGTTGGGAAAACAAACGTTCAGAACGTTTACAAACGTTTACGTCAGATAGTTGCTGTCCATTAATGAAAATAAATTTAAACTGGCGAGCAGTTACTATCGTTACAACTAATTGTTTCTCCTCATTATTTGCAAAGATATTACTTTGACAGCTGGTTGTTTGTCTACCAGTTCAATTCATTTATTCCATTGTTGTAGTTCAGCTGTTACGTCAGTTGTGCTAACCTATAGGTTATGTTGATATCAATCGGTTGGAGTGGTTTAGTATTGAGTACCGGAACTGGTACTACATAATTAACCGAGCGTCTCCATTAGACCTTTATGGCACTTCGTTGTTTTTTTTTATGTCTGTCAATAGCGTTTGAACGGAAAGTCCGGTCAACTTGAAATTTGGACCATCCTCAAGCCTCGATGTGGATTGAAGGTGTTTAGTTTTGTGGCAAAATCGTTCGAAAAGTTACAAAGTTACACCATAGTTACTGCAAAATATTTTTCTGAACAAAATGGCGGCAAAATGTGAGATAGCCATATTTTTCTAAAGCTTTTTCCGGTCACGAATATGTTCATTTTATTGCGATTTAATAAATATTGGCAAAGTTACACAAAAGTTACTCAAAAATATTTTTCTGAAACACAGTAACAGCAAAATTGGAGGTGGCTATCTTATAGGGCTATCTTATAGTAAATTTTGGTCTGGTCACGAATATACTAATTTAAATCCAATCGGATACGTATTAGAGGCAGAAATTACATTTCTATTGCTGTCAATAAGTGTTGGTAACGGTGGCGGACCATGTTGAAAACATGACAATGAAAATTCTTTCAACGCACATTGCACTGCTTTCAACAATGTCGGAAAGTATAATAGCTATGGAAATTAGAAACAATTTTGCAATGCGATTCTTGAATTGTTGTTGTGGTTTTTATTAGTTATGAGAACTTTTCGCCACAAAGTTCGTAGATGGACGCACTCGCTTATCAACGCGTCAAACATACCGTTTAACATACCTAGTTTATTTCAATACGCCTTCTACATTTCCACTCGTATGTACACATATGTATATATACAGTATACTACTGTGTACCCTTAAGAAGTATTGGAAATACAGCTTTTTTCCAGAAGTGTATACCATCTTCAACAATTTGTTCAATAAATTCTTGATCATAATTTACCATGTATGTTGTTACTTGTCTTGTTGATTCAAAAGTGTGATCTGCGATACAAAAATATCCCTTTTGTTTTCCAGCCATGAGCATTTGGAGGTTAATCTGTGCTAAAAACTTTGGATTAATTTTACCATTATTGACATATCGTTGTACTGATTTCTCAGAAGTAGGGCACTTTACTTCAACTACCACATCATCTCCTACAGCATCCGGAGAAGCTCCTAGCATTGGCCACTTAGGATTTAAAAGAAGGCCTTCTCTTCTTAACTTTTTTTTAATTTTGTTTGCAACAACTTCAATTACCTCTTTCTCTAGAGTTCTCCCACGTTGCATTGCCTCTGTGTCCTTTATCTTTTTAGCACCAAGTATGGCCTCCACCAAGGAACCTTTTAGTGTTTTGCACCTGGCAGCTTCGTAAATTTTCGATGCCGTTATTCTTCCATAACGCAACTCATACCACAAGTTATTGTCTGCCTGACCTTGTGTCAATGAAGCCGCTTCATGACATAAAGATTCAGACATTAAAACACGAGATGTATTTAAGAAATTTTGATATGTTAAATTTTCACTTTGTTTGTAGTGTGAAATTAATGAATGCATTGAGAGTCCTTGTGCAGGATTTTGTGGGTTGCCACTAAAATGTTTGATTAATTGACTGTTCACAGACCTTTTGGTACCCTCCTCAATAACTTCTCTTAAAAAGTCATTTTCAACATCATTTTCCTCCTGTGTTAGAGGTTCTTTATTAAATTCCTTAACTTCAATAAACTTCAATCCAGTACCTACTGTTGCAAGTTTACATTTTTTCCAGTAGCACTGGACTGAGGTGCATGCAGGTTCTTCACTCCTTCGATGCAACCACATCAAGAATGCAATAGAATGTTTACATCCTCCTGCAATAAAACACACAATATTTGTGTCAGTGAACCGTAATATTCCATATTGGTAACAGACCAGTAGGTACTAGATCTAGCCAGTAGCCACACATACCTACAGACGCCGCACAATCGTGACATTCTACGCTGATAACTTTTTCGTTTTCTTCGTCGAGTGTCAGTGTCACAGAATATCCTTTGGCTCGAACTCGGTGTTCGGGACACACTCTCCCTTTCACTGTACAGAGCGACTGCACTCTTCGAACCTGCACATATCCCACTGCTGCATCTCCGTAACTTTCTCTACCTGATCTGCAGAAATGGAAAAAATAAGTTTGAATGGCAGTGAGAGAAACTCTGTAGGTAGGTCTTAAAATTGAATTTACATTTATGGCTATAGGGCTGTATAATTGGGGGTGGGGGGAATAGGTACGTGATTGTGTCACAACATTTATGGATAGTGCTATATCCTAATTCCTAAATCAATTTACATATACCTTTAACTAGAAGACTAGACCTAGTTGTTTAGGGTTATCCTTATTCTATTTAAATATTAAGGTAGGGTCTAGTGTGACAGGCACGGGAATTGGACATTTAGTTTACTAGTAGAAGCCGTATGAAGGCCTAGGCTTATATACGTATACGTGGCATAGGCATTGGGTTCACTTTAAACAATAACAAATTGTCAAACACAATTTCGGACAAGGGATAGGCCTAGGCCTAGGCCTAGTACAAGGCCCACATTTGTGATGTTCTACGGCGTCTACCAAGGTCACCTGACGGGTGGAGGTTGATTATTAGTGACAGAAAATAGTAATAAAGAACGGGCAAGACTTTATCACACACTAATAATAATACAAGACTAGTTAAAGTAACGCCGAAGATATAACTGATTAGGCCTACCATCTTTTAGGCCTAGGCTGTAACATATATGGAAGGCGGATAGGGTTGGATCTAGGAAGCTTGGTAAAAAGAAGAAGTGGTTGTAGAAAAGAAAGATTGTTGGGTATTGTTGAGAGATGTTACTATGGTTGAGAAAAATAACAAGAAAAAAAAACTTAGTGTTGTTTAAAAAGGTGTCAGTGGAGGACTGGTTTTTGTGTGTGTGACGCCCACGACAGCTGCTTCGGGACGACGAAACAGGCCTGTTTCGAAGTGCGACGGTTGTTCGTGAGGTAAACATCAAGCCATCAAACGAGTAAGTAATGTAATATCGACTGAGCTAGTTATATAAAATAATAATTTGTCTACTTGAGATACCGGGCTAGACAGTATTTGACAATTTGGCGCTCCAACGTGTAGGGCTCGGTCTACTACAACGACCGAGATAGTAGATGTCTGTCCATAGGCTTAGATCAATATTAGGCTAGAGAAGTTTGTCTAGGGAAAGTGTTACCAAATTTTAGTTAAATCGGCAGATCAGATTCGAGATTGTCCATAGGTTGATACGTATGATTGTGTGAATGTATGAATAGACTAGTGGAGGTTCAAGAAAATTTGGAGTAGCAAAGAGTGGTTAAAGTATGGAGAGGGAGCTTGATGATATTGAAGGAAGTGAATATGAGGGGTTAAGAGTGGAGAGGGAGCTTGACGATATTGAAGGGAGCTTGATGATGGATGGACCAGATGAGGATGGAGATATCAAGAGCATGATAAGGAATTTAATGAGGATGCAAGTAGGTGTGACAGCCAAGATCACGGAGATGAAGAAAGGGCAAGATGAACAAGCTAGGGCTTTGGAAGAAATGAAGAAAGGGCAGGATGAGCAAGCTAGGGCTTTGGAAGAAATGCAGAGGGATATGGTTAAACAAGTGGACTTAGAGAAGATGAGGAAAGAAATGACCACGGAGATGAGTATGATAAAGTATAGTTTGGGAAAACAGGTAGATAAACAAGTTAAAGAAGTTAAGAAGGAGCTAGAGGTCCGTATGGACAAGGAAATTAAAGGAGTGATTAGTCGAATTGATGAAAACGGACAACAATATACTGAAAAGATTGAAGAGTTATCTGAGGTGGTTACTAGGCTAGAACACGATGGATCCACACAAGTAGAAAGTGGAATCAAACTTTTTAGTTTGATCAATGGACTTCAAGATCAGGTGACGGAAGTCAGAGGAGTCATGAGTAAATCGAACCTAGCTGGTTCCTTTTCAGGCCATGAAGTCGTATGGGAGCGTGAAAGGTACGTGAGTGATAAATTAGCGAGTGAGCAGGTTCAATTTAACAATTCGACGAATGGCTTACATCCGGTAGAGTTCATGACGATTTTGGAAAGCAGGTTTGATATGTACGAGGTACCGAAAGAGTCCAGATTAAGTCTCGCTGTACAGAGTTGTGTAGGTTCAGTCAAGGAATGGCTGAGGGAAAATGATTTCAGAACGTATGAGCAATTCAGACACGACTTCTTAGGAAAATATTGGAACCAGTTTGAGCAAAACAGGTTAATGAAACAGATTTACAATGGGTTGTATTCTCCTTCCGGTTTCTCGTCGATGTCGGGATACTTCAAACGTCTTATGCGACAAGCCAAATACCTTGCATGTCCGATACCGGAACCTGTGTTGGTGAGGCAGTTAATAAGCCATTTCAGGGAAGAGGTCAAAGTTGTACTCCTACAGGCTGAGGGAACGGCAGGTCAGATCTTGAACATATTAACAAATCTAGAAGGGGAAAACATATCATTTATGGCAAGTCAACGTGATGGCAACTACGGCAACAGGGATAATAACTATGGGAACTGGCGTAACCACAACAATAGTTACAACAATACAAGAGAACGAAATACCGTTAAACGCGATGGGCCATCAACCAGTAGTGGACAAAACTCTTCCGGAAGTTTAAACAAGTAGGGGCTGAGGAAGTTAGCGGGAATCAGCAGCCTTTATTACAAGAACCCGCGAAACAAGTTAATACGGTGTTTCAGAAACCGAGTGAATTTCTAATTGAAGATGACGAGGAAACTATTAATTGTGAAAAAGAAGTACCGATGTGCCCTGTTTTACAAGTTATTTTAGAAGGTGTTAAAGTGGATGCCCTGTTAGATTCAGGAGGGGAGGTGTCATGTATGTCGGAAGAATTCTACGAGGAATTGGTTAGTAAGGGAGTGCATATTGTTTCTTTGCCCGTGGTTGGAATGAACGTGATAGGAGCAACAAGTAAGAGAAGTAAGCGTGTGACAAAACAGGTTTTGGTGGATGTAAACATTGGATCAATTGAGACAAAAGTGATGTGTTTAGTCGTGGCGAACCTTGTAAGGGAAGTAATATTGGGTATTGATTGGCTAACTGAGAACTCGGTGAGTGTGGATTTCAAGTACAAGAGGGTTCAAGTAAAGGGACAATGTATCGATCCACAATTAATAACTATGCACAGAAATAACATTACTGAAGACAGAAACCTAAGCACTGTTTGTCAATTAAATCCGTCAGACCAAATTGGAATTACTATTAATGAACCAACTTATGAATCTATTAATGTTGAGATAGGACAGGCTAAGTTACAAGGTATAATTGAAAATTTGAATTTGGAATCCTATCAAAAAATTGAATTACATGATGTATTGTTCAAGTATCAAAAATTGTTTAAAGACACTCCGGGAAGGATTAAGGGATTTGAATGCGAACTTAAATTAAAAAATGATGAAGGTTATTTTGAAAGGAATTATCCGATACCATATGCTCATAAGGAGGCAGTTAACAAACAAATTGAGAGTATGCTTGAATGTCGGGTAATAGAAAGATCTACCAGTCCTTACATTAATCCGATGGTTGTGGTGATGAAAAAAGGGGGGGCAGTACGATTGTGTTTAGATGCGAGACATTTAAATAAGCGATTGATTCCCGAGTACGAAAGCCCTTGTCCGCCACAAGAATTGCTACAGAGTTTCGGAGAATTTAAATGGTTAACCAACTTGGATATGGTTGCATCGTATTGGCAAGTACCATTGGCCAAGAAAAGTAGGCCATTTACTGCGTTTAAGCACAATCAGAATGTTTACTGTTTTACTGTTCTACCATTTGGACTAAATGTGTCCGTGGCGGTCTTCATACGGGCAATGAACCAGGTGTTGGGTTGCGATATCGATCACTTTTGTAAAGCTTATGTCGATGATTTACTCATTTACTCGCGTACATTCGAAGAGCACCTTGAACATATACGAATTATACTATCTAGATTGGCAGAAGCGGGAATAACGATTAATCTAGCAAAATCGAAGTTTTTCCAGAGCACTGTTCCATTTTTAGGACACATATTGAGTAAGGGAGGATTGAGCCCTGATCCCCGTAAATTGGAAATTATATATGACTGGCCCAGACCAAGAAATACGCGTCAACTTAAAGGCTTTCTTGGACTTTGCAGTTTCTACCGTATTTATGCAGCAACATATGCGAAGGTTACTGTACCATTACAGGGGTTAATTAAGAAGGGAGTGAGTTGGAAATGGACAGATGAACATGAAGATGCGTTCAACAAAGTAAAATCTCTTTTTATTGCAAATGTACAGTTAAAATTTCCAGACTACAATAAGCCATTCTATTTACAATGCGACGCAAGTGATATAGGATTGGGCGCTCATTTATATCAGTTGGATAATGAAGGGCACGAAATGGTGATTTGTATGGCGTCACGATTGCTCCAAGGAAGTGAAGTTCATTTTACGGTATCCGAGAAGGAATTATTGGCAATTGTATGGTCGCTGATGAAATTTCGAATTTTCATATTGGGTGTGGACCTTACTATTATTACCGATCACAAGGCACTTACGTTTTTAATGCAAAGTAGACTTCTATCAAGCAGACTTACGAGATGGATTTTATTAATTCAACAGTTTAAATTTAACATTGTTCACTGTCCAGGACGGGATAATAAAGTAGCTGACATTCTCAGTAGATTCCCAAAAAAATTGAATGGTGATATGGTTGATATGCGAAACACCGACCGTGAAGTACTAATCGCGCCTATTGTTCAGAGCATTCGTCCTGACTTAAAGAAAAAATTGAACAATATCGATAAATATCAAAGGGAGGATGATCACTTTGGCGAAATAATGACAAGGTTGGATATTGAAGACAATGATAGGGAGGTGAAATTTAAGATTCAAAATAAAAAATTATATCACCGGACAGGAGATAATTGCCCTTGGAAATTGTGCTTACCGAAATCGCTAATAAAAGAAGTCGTTGATAGTGTTCATGTTGAGTTGGGACATTTTGGGGCGAGAAAATGTATCGTTGCATTACGAGAATATTTCCAATTTAAACACTTAGAGAGAATGGTGAGAAAGATTGTGGGTACGTGTGAAGTATGTCAAAGAACAAAACACCCTAATCGTATCGCACACGGCACGTACACACCAATTATACCAACGAATTTGGGACAATTAGTGTCAGTTGATATTTTCGGACCATTGCCAAAAGGACAAAGAGGGATGAGATATGTTTTTGTGTTTCTGGATGTGTTCTCTAAATTGGTCACCCTGTACCCACTTGTTCGACAGACGGCACTTGCAGTTACAAACAAGGTTAAACTATACATAGCAACGGTTCAAAAGCCTAGTAGCATCTTATCAGACCACGGGACTCAATTCACTTCACGTGAGTGGAATGAAGCGTTGGAAGAGAGGGGAGTGAAGGCGTACTTGAGTTCGATACGACACCCGGCATCGAACCCAGTTGAGAGAGTTATGAGAGAGATAGGGAGAATACTTAGAGTGTACTGTTCGAAAAATCATGCTAGTTGGGTGAAATGGATTCCACAAGTTGAAGATTGGTTGAATTCAACATATCACGAAAGTACCGGATACTCACCAACGGAGCTTCATTTTAATGAGAAATATAAACCTAGTGTGGCTTCATGTTTAAAACTTACCCAAGAAGGTTGTACGGATGTACCGAAAAATACAAAAATCATGTTGGCAAGAGAGAGGCTCGTGAATAAGGCGGAGAGCAGGAAGGTACGTCATGAAAATAAATTTCCAGACAAAACTGTCTTCCAGGTGGGCGATAAAGTTTTATTAAAGTCGTTACATGTCTCCAATTTATCGGCCAAGGAGTGTAAAAAATTTTTTGATATTTATGAAGGTCCATATGATATAGCCGCAATTGCAGGTGCCAATGCATATGAATTGGTTACTACACAAGGCGTATCGAAGGGAGTTTTTAATATTGTTAATTTGAAACCGTACAAAATGTTTATGGAATAACATTGTTCTGTATGTGTTGGTGGATTTCATGTTGATAGTAATGTGGTTAAATGTTTGTTTCGTTGCTGTAGTGTGATCGGCCGACATTTTGTCTTGGGTTCGATGTTAATTTGGTTGCCATAGGTATGTTTTTTTACCATTTTTGTGGAAAGAAATACAAATTGCGACAAAAAATTAAAAAAACATGGGGGGTAATTGTCGTAATAGCGTTGTCGTAAAATTGTCGTAATAGCGTTGTCGTAAAATTGTCATAATAGGGTTGTCATAATGTTGTCGAGAAGTTGATGATACCAGTGGTATAAATAATTTAAAAAAAAAAAAAGATTTTTTTTTATTCACTGAGTGGTGGTTTTTTTTTGTCAAAAGGAATGTGGTGGGTCACATTGCCTGTGATACATTATCTGCAATATGCAGAAGAAAAAAAAAAAGAATTTTTTAAATTCACTGGGTGGATTTTTTTTGTCTAAAGGATTGTTGCATAATATAGTAAGTCAGACATTGTTGGGAATTACAGAGTGGCATTGTTGAGGTATTGTCAAACTTTGACCATAGTTGGAGTGTTGATGAGGTAGTCAGTATGAATGGAGGATATATTCGTTTAGGGGATGGTCATTTGGGGTATAATTATTTCTATATTTATCGTTAAAAGGACAAATATAAGAAATAGGGGGGTAATTGTAACATATATGGAAGGCGGATAGGGTTGGATCTAGGAAGCTTGGTAAAAAGAAGAAGTGGTTGTAGAAAAGAAAGATTGTTGGGTATTGTTGAGAGATGTTACTATGGTTGAGAAAAATAACAAGAAAAAAAAACTTAGTGTTGTTTAAAAAGGTGTCAGTGGAGGACTGGTTTTTGTGTGTGTGACGCCCACGACAGCTGCTTCGGGACGACGAAACAGGCCTGTTTCGAAGTGCGACGGTTGTTCGTGAGGTAAACATCAAGCCATCAAACGAGTAAGTAATGTAATATCGACTGAGCTAGTTATATAAAATAATAATTTGTCTACTTGAGATACCGGGCTAGACAGTATTTGACAAGGCTATGAAAATATAGGTAACAAAGTTCATAATATTATGTTACTTACCTCTCTGCTTTTACATTCTTCATTTCAGCTCTAACATGGTTGTCACTGTTGCCTAGATATTCGGCTACCATGAAACTATCTATTCGACATAAATTATCCGATTGACCCTTTTTAAATCCTTGTTCCGTCATTGTCACGCTCACCTCACCGCTGTAGCTTTGAAGGCGCGGGCTAGCGTGCAGGCCGATGACGTCAAAAACGCGTCAGCCAATCCGTGCGCGTTTCTCAATAGTGAGGAAATTCAAATATTTACTGCTTTTTAACTCTGTTTTTACTCACTAGGTAATTTTTTTTTTTGTAAAACGTATTTTTTTCGGATTCTGTACACAAAAAACTATGAACCTACATAGTTTAAAACCATATATGGAACTTATGCAAGTAGCCTATTCCTTGTTCGTAGGTCAAGGGTCACGAAATAATCATCCCAAAGGCCTTTAAACCACATTTGGACTCTTAAGTTCTTATTCTAGGGATACTTTGTGACAAAATAAGTGGTCACACGATACAATTCTTTCAATATAATACAAAATAGTAGCGAAAGGTCAAAGGTCACATAGTCAGATAATTTTTACAAGTAAGGTCAAATATGATTTTTTTTTCAATTATGCTGACTTTGAGCAACCATATTTCAAAATTTGAGTTTGTTATTATTTAATTCCGTAGCGTAGGATTTGTTTTAGTCCCCCTCCCCCTAATTTTTGACCCCCCTTCCCCAAAACTTTTGGGGAAGAGGAGGCCTAAAAAAAGTCTACTGGTTTGGGTTTTGGGCCAAAACCCAAACCAGTAGACTTTTTTTAGGCCTCCTCTTGGCAATTTGGTCAGAATACC